>JAJOOR010020931.1:0-10507 GCA_036250505.1 Solanum acaule | reverse complement strand
ACAGTTATTCCAAAACACAAATTTATTGTGAATATGAGCAGCTACCAAGTATAATGAACATCACTTCTATTGATGGAGTCCTTGACATGGAATCTACAGTTTTATCAAAAGGATTGAGAAAAAAAGAGATTGTTTCTTGTCGTGAATATTATTGTTATAAAATTCAAATAAGAGATCAAGAACCAAATGAAACTTTACATTCTGGAAGGGTATTTCAACAATACATAGTTGACCAATATATAAAACTTGAGACACAAAGATTAGATTTTTTTTCATTTAATCAAGATTTATTTAGAGTTGAAGCCTTTCAAGGAATTATTGATTTATTGAGACAAGGAGAAAGAGATGCTTCCAATATTGGGAGACAAAAATTCCTTCCTGGTAGTTTCATAGGAGGCCCAAGAGATATGCGTCGAAGATATATGGATGACATTGCTTTGGTACAACATTTTGGAAAACCAGACGTATTTTTGACAATGACTTGTAATCCTTCTTGGCCTGAAATACAAGAACATTTACAGCCAATGGAAGAAGTTCAAAACAGACCTGATTTAGTTAGTAGAGTATTCAGAGCAAAAGTAGAACAACTTAAAACAGATATTCAAAAAAACAACATATTTGGAAAGGTTGCAACTTTTATGTATACAATGCAATTGCATCTTGATGGACAACATTTTGTTTCTTTCAAAAATAACCAAACTGTGGATCAAATAATAAACAATCCAATTATAAGAAAAACGATGTTAACAGAATTTTTTCTTATGAACAAAATCAATAACGATGCTATAAATCTCAATTTACTATATAAAGAGTTTCCCCAACACTTTGTATGGTCATCATCATACAAAATGTGGTCGCGTCGAAAACAACGCTTTACTATTGGACGTATTGTCACATGTCATCCAACCGAAGGAGAAATATATTATCTTAGGTTGCTTCTAATGAACGTAAGAGGACCAAAATCATACGAATATCTTCGTACAATGGATGGAAGATGCTACACTACATTTAGAGAAGCTGCAGAAAAAAGAAGGCTTATTACATTCTGATAACAACTTAATTGAGTGTATGTCTGAAGCTGTAAGCTATCAAATGCCTTATAGTTTAAGAAGACTATTTGCAACATTATTAGTTTATTGTAATCCTAGTAACCCAAAAGATCTTTGGAAAAAATATGAAGACTCTATGTCGGAAGATTTAAAACAATTTCAAATGTTACAGAAAATGATATCCAACAGTTAGTTTTAAATCATATCAATGAAGTTCTACTTTCAATGGGACGTAACATAAATGAATTCAAAGATATATTTGGAAATGTTAGCTCTTCTAAAATAACTAATGAGGCGAAAGAAATATATTTCGAAAGAAATATAATAGTGTCTGAAGAAGATATACTTCTACAAAGCAAATTAAATGTTCAATAAAAAAGGGTATATAACACAATTCTTGAAAGAGTATATTCCAATAAATCAGGAGCTTTTTTCATTGATGGTCCTGGTGGAACTGGAAAAACATTTCTTTATCGAGCTTTGTTGGCTGCTGTAAGAACAAAACGATGCATAGCTTTGGCAACTGCAAGTTCTGGTGTGGCAGCTTCAATACTTCCAGGAGGACGAACAACTCGTTCACGTTTCAAAATTCCTGTTGACATCGATGAAAATTTCACTTGCAATATTAGTAAATAGAGTTCATTAGCGACTCTAATTCGAGATTCAAAGTTAATTGTTTGGGATGAGGTCTCAATGACAAAAAAAAACACGATTGAAGCTCTTGATACACTTTTAAAAGATCCTATGATACAAAAACACTCTTTGGTGGAAAAGTAGTAGTTTTTGGGGGAGACTTTAGACAAACACTTCATGTTGTTCGTAGTGGAAAAAAAGAAGACTTTATTAGTCAAAGTTTATTATACTCTCATAGTTGGAATCATCTCGAAAAATTGTGCTTATTTGAAAACATGCGTGCAAAAAAAGATCCAGCATTTTGTGCATATTTAATGAGAATTGGAAATGGACAAGAAAAAACTAACAACTGCAACAAAATTGAAATTCCCAAAAATTTTATCATTCCCTTTACACATGAAATAGAATCTTTGAATCTTTTGTTTAATGTTACTTATCCTGATTTACGTACATTCTATTCTAATCCATCTTTCATAACTTCCAGTATTATTTTGACAACAAAAAATAATTTTGTTGATGAAATAAATGACATGCTTATACATCATTTCCCGATGATGCTACAGTGTATACAACTATTGATGAAACAATAGAACCAAATGATCAGTGCCAATTTGAAGATTTTTTGCATACCTTACATCCTGCTAACTTACCACCTTATAGATTAACTTTGAAAAAAAATTGTCCAGTTATATTATTAAGAAACTTAAATCCTACTGAAGGTTTATGCAATGGTACACGATTGATATGTCATGATTTTAAGTCACATGTTATCAGTGCTACTATTTCCAGTGGTGATTTTAAAAATAAACATGCTTTTATTCCAAAGATATCATTACTAGCATCACAAGATGAGAAGCTACTAGTTCCCTTCAAAAGAACACAATTTCCAATAGGTTATGTTTTGCTATGACTATAAACAAAGCTCAAGGTCAAACATTAGATTTTGTTGGAATATATTTGCGTGAACCAGTTTTTTCACATGGACAACTTTATGTGCTTTATCTCGAGCAAAATGTTCAGAGAACGTAAAAATATTAATACGTCCACCTACAGCAGAGGACACAGATGATCATTCTACATATACTGTAGTTTATGACGAAATCATTCGAAAAGCATTCTCATGTTACTTTTAAAATCAACAAATACAAAGTTTTTCTCGACATTGGATGCTTAAAATGGTAGCCTACTAATTTAATTAGCCTTATATAGGATGAATGTGATAGAACCTGAATGTAATAGACAGGTTCTAATAGCAAACTCATGAACAATTTATCATTTAAATCTCATATGAAGTGAAAGGAACCTTAGCTTTTCATTTGTGATGAATTTGAATGAAATAGGACTTCATATGTGGTATTGATGTTTTCTATTTCTCTCAACTTTACCTGCAATTTGCATTTTTATCCTTCGCCAAAGTTTTCTCAAACTTTAACCTAATTATGCCCTCATTTTCATTCTCCGATGAATTAAAATTTCATTTATCAAAAACTATCGTAATTGGTTCATCTTCATCTATTTAGATTTAGTAAATTAGTGTTCTACCAACAAAGGTATTTGTATGCGGTTAATGAAAACAAGCTGTGTAAAAAAGGTTCTTAGCTCGCAATCATATTTCAAGATTTTAAGTTTAAAATTTCACCTTTCAATTCAGATTGTGCCTGGCCAATTAGTTAAATTTCAAATGTTAATTTTGACTAACCTAAATGCTAACATTGCAGGAACAACATTAGATTTGCACTTTGATGAATGGAAGGTGTTTGACAATATGCCTAAATCAACTAAAAAAACATTTCACAATAGATTTTCTACAACAAAAAACAATGTGTATGAAGTAAGAGATAAAATTAAGACAGGATTGCTATAGTATAAGACGTGATTCATGTTCAGTCTAAAGCATTTCTCTATCATTGCTTTAATTTCTATTCTACCTCTTAAATCCTAAAAAAATACATGTCCAACAAATATTAGATCCTTTCTTTCTCTATCATTTGTGCATGTTGCCACTATGGTATTCAGAAATATCAAGATTACTAATTTTTTCTTTGTTCTTAATTGTCAAACTTGGTTCCCGATGATTTGCAGGTTTCCTCATCTTTTAGCTCCAATGGACACACAACAATAATGTAGCTTCATCTCCTTATTATGGTATGTTCATCTTCTCATAAATGTCTTTATTTTGAAATTGCAAGTAATTTAACCATATTTAAAAAGGCATTTTTGATTTGCTTTACTTCATCTATGTTTTTTTTTTCTTGAATTGCTTTAATCTTTTGGTTATCGCAATTCTCCGCATTGGTTAAATGTGATGTACATTAATAACAAAATTGGTTCTCTCAATTCTCACTTTGGTGATCCACATATGTGCGCTATGAACATCGTATCACATAACTTAACTGTACAAAAAGAAATAGTTATTGTATTGCATTTATGAACTTATATATTGGTAACTGAACTTTAAAACTATTTAATTGGTAGTTAAATTACCCCTTCTCTCATGAACATGTGTGTTGTACTTCTCCTTAAGCAAATACATGTACGCATATTAGATAGATAGGCACACGTTCTCCATCATCGTTTTTCACCAAGGAAATCATTTCTTATGCACTTATTGTGTTTGATAGTATGCCGAAGAGATTGAACAACTCTTATTTCTTTGTTCTCTCCACAGAGTTTCCACAACATTTTCCTCTGTCAGACAACTATCCAAAAGGTAGCTTTTACTTAATTTCTACTAGACAATATTATTATATAGATCAGTATGTGTGTTATTTGTGATTGGGTTCAAATTTTTTTGGAACCTGTATCTTTTGTTTGCCTCTGGTTTGATTGCATTTTCATACTGCATAATGACTTTGTTTTTACCAAGAAATATTAGTTATAAATAATGTATGTTGTTTAGAATTAAACCAAAATGTGACTTTACTTTAACAAAATTAAGAACTACTTGCAATAGTAATGTTTGACAAACAAGGACGATGTGTTGCATGACCCCAAAATACTGACATGAGTGTAATTGGAGATGTTGTGGGTGAGCACTTTACTTATGTCTACACTTCGTGTTCTTAAGATTATCTGAGAAGTAGCGCTGACACATAGAGTAATGGTAATTATGCTTTCAGTGACTTGAAATCGTCTCATTTCTTTCTTCACTTCTTTTCATTGATCTTCTAATGGAACTTGCAAAAGTTGGTTAAATGTTTCTTTATAGTCTGTTTTGAGACTTGATTTTGTTAAGTAGAATGCAACTTGAGGATGGTCCACTTGTTCAGTTTGTGCTCAATGTTATCACTGCCCTTCTGAAAAAGAGTATTCATCTGCTTTATTGGTTGTCTGAGATATCTTTAAATTTTGTTCCCTTTTTTTTCTTCCTTATAAGTTATAACTGGATCGTAATTCCTATGAGCTTATTACTGCATCCTAATTCCTAGGAGTTGTCACAACTTTTGGATAATCTTCTTGCTAATCTGGTGTTGTTGGATATGCAGGTCAATGCGGCTATGATCTGAACAAGGTTAGTGATATCAACTCAACAACTTTGTATACATGTGTTTTTTGAGGCATCAAATGCTAGCATTATATATGGCTCAATTTTATGTTTACATTCAGCATATGCATGTTTGCACTTAACTCTGTATGTTGTTACTCAGTAATTGGCACCACATTGTTATATGCTAAGCATACATGTGAAAGTTACTCTTCTAAGTACCTGCAGATACCATCTAGCCTGCCTATTCTCCCACTCCCTTTTATTATTACCTATGAAATCTTGAAAGTAAGTCCTGTGTTTTATTTGATTTGTGTCCAAACTGCGGCTATACGCTTTTCTAGGTCCTCTTCAAAGTTTATCCCATTTCAGGTTTGGATTTTGTGGCTTAAGTTTAAGCTATGTTGATGCATGTGGTATGAAGTCGGCATTTAACTAGAAAATAAATTATGTTCCATTCTACTTATCTAAATATCTATTAAGTCTCTATCACGATTAAAGTAATTACCTCATGTACCTAAACTTAGCTTGTGGATTTAGGAACCGATGAATGAATTTCTTGGTAACTGTGGTTTACTTTCATGGCGAGAAACCACAATGCATGTGTGGTATCATACATAGTTGCAGGAAGGATGAGGCCAGGTTGTTGGTAGACTTGCAGACGCTTAGTTTTCATGCCAACTTGCTAAGTAGAAAACACAATGCTCGGCTATTGCTGTTTGATCTTCTTATTCTGAATATATCGCCCTGGCAACAATTTTTTAGTTCCTGCTTGGGTGCTTCTATCTTTTCATTTCAGAAATTTTACATGCATACTAGACATAGATCGTCTTACTTCTCTACACAGATTTACATATCGCTCTAACCTTGCATTTTCACTATATGACACCCCTTCTCCTCTGAATATGCAGAGTATGGATAAGTTGCTATATATGTCTGCATCAACTTTGACAAAGAGTGATGATATTATAAATATAGGCGTCAAGAAAGTAAGTTTTCTTGTATGTCACTTGTTTCCACAACTGAAAGAGAATCTGAAGCAGGATCGGAAACAGAATAAGATTGGTCTTGCTCATGCTGCTAACTAGGATGGATGAGGATGAGCTACACTTTCAACAACATAGGGCACATTCGTGAAGTGCAGCTTGACAGCAATAAGGAATAAGTCTCCCCTATCACCACACCATTAAGGCCAAAATATCGCTAAAGAAAACATTTGATTCCATTGGATAACAAACTAATAGTTGAATTACCAAACCAAGGCAATTGTTGAATCATTCAAACAATGCCCCACCTAACCACTACTCTTCAGCAAAACCCTAAGCTCCATATTATAAAACTCTAATGACGCCTCTTCAATCATTATCAGGCAAAGAGAAGAGCAACAATGTCGAAGCGAGGTACAATTCGATTTCTATCGTATTTTCATTGTCTGATCTCAATTCAATATATTTACTTCAAAACTTGAGAATTTAGAGAACTTTCATGTCATGTAACTCATTATTACCTGAGAAACCAAGTTATTTAAGTCATATAAGTCATAATATACCTTGAATTAAACATATTCAAATGTTTTATGTAGTTGGGATGTAGATTAGTTCATTGTTTGCTTGATTGTTTGCCTAATTTGTATACAATTGACGTCTGCTTTGTTTTCTTCGAGTGTTCTAGAGTAGAAAGTTTATTTACCTTATTTGAATCAATTCTTATTTGAGTTTTTTTCTCATGAATTTATTTGGTGTATGTTCTAACTTGGTTTTGACCATGGTCCACTGTCTTTTCCAGTTGTTTTTTTCATACTTCAAGGATCTAGTGGGCAGAGAAGTCACTGTACAATTGAAGAACGATTTGTCTATTTGAGGAACACTACATTCAGTTGATCAATATGTCAACATTATGTTTGAAAACATGACGGTTGTTGATAAGGACAAGTACCCCCACATGGTAATTCCTCTTTATTCTTTCTCTTGTATCTTTGTTCTTCTTATTTTCTGTTGTTGACTTCATCTGAGAAAATATCGTTTGTTGCCTATATTTAGTTTGAAGATGCATTACATCTTTACTTCTCTTTCACCTTCTCTATTTGTGCGTGTAGATTTGTTGAAAGCCTCTTTTTGGCCATCTCTTTCTTAATTCAACAATTCTTGAATTAGTTATTTATACTTTTGGTGTGCAATAAAACAAGTGGATGTTTTCTCTTCTGTAGTACTCAAGAGTTTTGAACTCGATAGTTTTGCTGCAAACTACTAATTTTTATTGGATATGTGAATCAAGAAGGTCAATTTGATGTATTAACTTCTCTGTGTATGATTTTGGTAACTAATGCTCACTGTGATTTGGGATCCTTAGTCTATATGGGGATGAGGTTTTTCTATCAATACAACTATGATTATCTGCGACTTTCTTCTACAAATGTGTAAGCTTAGTGTTCGTTCATAGTTTCAAATTGTCATGCCTCATCTCCAATTACCTTTCTTTGCTTACTATATGTTTAGTTAATGGCTTTGTGAAGAACTACTTTTACCTAAGAAGAATAAATGAGTTTATGTTGGCTACTTGACTTTATTGTTCGTAATAGTTTCTACTCATTTATCTTTGTCCTTCTGGTGTAATCTGTATTGTTTCTATAATTGAATGAATATTTTTCTACCATGTATTCAAGAGTTTTACTCTCTGCTTAAGAATGATGGTTTATTAACAATTTATATCTGTTGGGAGTATCTCTGTTTACTTAGCTATTATTCACTAAATATGCAAGGTCAAGGTATGCTTGTTAATTACTTGGATATTCTCCTTGCTTTGTTTTGCTCAACCATAAAATTGAGTATATTTGTTTACTACTGTTTATATTTTTTAAAGTTTGGTGTTTGATATATTGTTTTACTTGTTAGTTTAGTGTGCGGGATAAAAATAGATAGTCATGGAATAATTTAAAATAGTGATGGGCTAAAATTTTTGTGTCTTGTTTGGTTGCCATGTTTGGGATAAGTTATCATGAGATAACTTGTTCCCAACCAAACGATTTCCTTCTTTATTTTTCCTTTCTCTTTCTTTTTATTTTAGCAATGCATGTTGTATATTTACAAAAAGGTTGAAACTTTGTTAGTGTCAGTTGTGTATTTCTTTATGTTAGACTGTAATGTTTATTGTATGTGATTGGATCTTTTGTCTTATGTAAATGTAATTGTCTGGTGTCCTGATTGCTATATATGATTGTAGCCTTTGGACATCGATTGCATGAGCCTCATTCCCCATGTATTGTTCTTTCTGAAATTTCCATTTGCATGTCCCACTTACAAACTTCAAACTGTCTAATTACAGGAATTCCCTCACTCCATTTTGTGACTATTGCTTAATAGGGAGAATAAAATGAATCAGTCTCCCTATGCTATGGTTTTTTGAATGAAGAAGATTAGCTACTAAGAAGCAAACTCCGGCGTCCTCTACATATGATAACAATGACATGCTAATCTTATATACCAAAACTGAAACATTTGCTATATTATTTTGGTTGTATTATATTAGTTAGTATTTGCAGATCGTTCAAGTCTGTTGTACATAATCTCCATCTTCTACAAAAGCCATCACCCTTGATTCATTAATATTAATATTTTTGCAAGCATAATATTTTGACTATTGGGCCCGTGCTTGCCACGGGCCTCCCCCATCTAATATGTGTAAATGTGGAAGTATTTTAGTATTATTTTTCCTCTTTTTTCTACTAATTGATATTTATTATTATTTAAAACATTAAAAAAAAATCAGCCATTTGGATTATTTAAAAATATCCAAAAGAAAAAACTATTTTTAAAATTACCTCAACCATTGTTTCTTTTTAATTTATTTAAAATTAAATTTTGTAAAAACTGACAATCTCAACAATATGTCAGTTTTGCCTCTATGTTGGGTTACTTCTAAGAAAAAACTATTTTTTCAACTTTCAACATATATAAAATTGTATTTATTAAGATTATTTTTTACCTTAAATCAATTTTCTATCATATTGCTGCACAAATTTAATATGAAAAAAAATATTTTGTAAAATCTCTTTGATTTTGAATGAAATATATATAGAAAATGCATCAACATACCGTTTAATCTTATGATATCAAATATTTTTTTATGGAATGTTAGAATTAATAAATTACTAACATAATTTTTTTATTCAAATGATATTAAAAGAATAAATTACAAACACATAAAATATTTGAAGTATTTGATATTTGATCAAAATAAGATAATCATAAAATTAATAGTATCCTTAGAAAAAATGCAGCCTGTTATATTATAAAACTAAAAGCTTATCAGATATAGTGATAAATATAGTATTTTATACGATAAAATAAATTGGGTACTAATAATATTAATTTAATGTTCTCAAATAAATAAGTTAATGATGTGTATTATTATAACAAATTAAATATATTATTAAGTGCATAATAGATTTTATTAGTTATTTTTAATTATAAAATTATTACATTTTAAATCATCCGAACGCGCGGGCATGTATACTAGTAAAGGAAGAACACCACCAGTGGCGGATCTATGAAGGGCTGTGGGGGTGCCACGCCACCCCCGAACTTCGACGGAAACTCTATATATACATAGGTATATATATATATATAATATTTATAAATATAAAGCGTGTCATCCACAGAACAAAATTGGCTTGTGATGCCACGGTAGGAGGGCAACTTTAGAAGGTTGAGGTTGCGGGTTCGAATCCCATTTGAACCTATTACATTATTTTATTTTATTTTTATAATTGTTATTGACTTAAATTAAATTAATTACATTACTCCTTTGACTTAAAAGTGTTCTCTTTCTCTTCAACTATTTCCAAACCCTTCTTCCTCCAAGTTTCAACTTCTCCAAAATTTTCATTACCCCATTCCGAACCCAAATCACTTCTTGTCGTTGCCGCCCCCCACCCGTCTTAGCATTCCGTCCAGTAGCTAAGCCTCATTTGGGTGCTATTGTTTTCACTTTTCTCCATCCTTCCACAACTTTTTATAGATTGTAAGTTTGCAATTCTATTTTTGTAAGATTTTTTTTATTTCTATTTCTTGAGTTCTTTTAAGTTTTAATCAGTGATGATTGATTTCATATTAGACAAGATTTTTTATTTTACTTTGATATTCTAAATTTCTAATGAACATTGTAAGACATTATTCGTTAAAAATTGTGTGATATGAATCATGTTAATTTGAATTAACTATGCCTTACCCTATTAAATTTGAATTAATTGTGAGTTGAATTGAATTTTAATTTTTGTAGGAAAGTGTTCTAGTTTTGTGAATTGAGATGGAGAAGTTTCTTGCGAAATTTAATCATTCTCAAG
>JAJOOR010020930.1:0-12551 GCA_036250505.1 Solanum acaule | reverse complement strand
ATTAAAAAGCTCATAAATTAATCGTGTCAATTTGTCTTATTTAAATTGCTAGCCGAACTTGTCCCAACTAATTCAATTTGGCTACATCTTTGATCTCCAATTGGTTATAATTTAAATCATATGGCCAAAGCTTAATTTAATTATTTTTACCCTTGACCCATCTAAAGGGACCAAATTTGGGCCATTCTTACAAATTCCCAGCGGCACTCAAATCCAGCCCAACTCATAAATAACCACCGACCCAAATCTCATGCCCAATGCTAATTCTATAATATTCCTCTTCCCATTCACTGGCCCACCCCAATGACTTTCCAATACATACAGCAGCAAATACCAAAAGACCCAACTCTCAGCATCTTCTTCCTCGCGTGCAAAATCAGAAACCCAGAAACGAACACGCAAGCCAGGCAGAAGACAACAACTTTGTTGTCTCCTTCCTCCAATGTCCCTTTCAATTCGTACTAACAATACACAAGAGCAAGCACGCGTCCTACCCCCCCCCCCCTTTCCTCTCCGAGAATGGGTCAAATTTCATAGGAAAAAGATGTTTATCCCAAATGGTGCAAGAAATTTATGATTTTTGAATTTCGAATGCACCCAATTTTTACCCGAATTTCACCGTTCCCCCCCCCCCCCCCAATTTCTACCCTAGTTCCCATTCTATAAAGGCTGCCATTAAGTTCTTAAAGAGGAGATTTTTTGAGTGAGAATTTTTTTAATTAAGAGCATCAAAAAAAATAATAATAACTAATATCTACTAAATACGCTACAAGGAGAACAGAGGAGGTACTCATTTTTTTTTGTGTTTTTGGGTTTGATATTCTTGCTCAAACTTCTTGGCTATTGTTCGTGTTCGAATTTTGCGTGGTGAAGGTCGTCGTTCCAGTTCGTTCTGTCTCAATCGCTGCCCCCGAAAAGGTAAACTTTTCCTTGACCTTAACTCGTTTTGTTGGATGTTTTGTTTTATGAACTGAAACTTTCCATGAATTCTTTACCCTTCTTTGCTCGAGTACCTCTCTTTTTTCTTAGTTCACTTTGTTGTTTAATGTTTAGTTGTCTTAGTTCGAGTTGATCTATTTTAGTTGTTTGTAGCATGGAACATGTCTCTGTATAGGTCTTATGCTAAAAAATATTTTTGATTAACAGTTTTGGTTTTCCCCTTTGATTTTAGTATCTCAGTTTGCTTCCTTGTTGCTCGTTTTTTCTTGTTCAGTCGGTATTTGTTAAGATGGTTAGAATGATGTCTTATTTTGTGTGTTCGATCTTGTTGTCTATCCTCTCTGTGCTACAAGTTTAATAGTTAGCATCTTCGAGTCTTCTTCATGGGCTTGTGGGAAAGCTTTTTTTAAAAACTTGTTTAAGTTTATTTCTCATTTTTGAGCATCTTTAACGCTATTAAATATTTTAATGGGTCTGCTCTTAACTCTTTACGTAGCTTTGATGTGTCTCTTTTTCTTTTCTTTATCTCCTCCGAGTTTTGAAAGTCTAGCATGTTGCTGCCTAGCTTACCTCGCTTTACTCGTGTTCGTGTCTCCATTTCGTGTAAATTCTAGTAAAAAAAATGCTGGCCATTTACAGCTTAAGTGTAAGTTCTTTAGCATGCTTTAGCATTTTGGTTTACATGAGGTTTGCATTAGTCTCTTCAAATATATCTTAACCTGCTTTAGCATCAAATATTAAGATCATGTTGTTAGATTTGAGTTTAAATTATGTCAGTTGGTGTGGTGTTTAAGTACTAATTCAGTGTAAGACAAAATGCGGTTAATTTCTGTGGTTAGTCTATTCATGTGGGATTTCATTGTCTCGGCTAGTTCAAGCAGTTGAATGCTAATTGCATCTTGTTGGTTTAGCTACTCTCTTTTTTTCCAAAATTTGAGTTAATTTAATATAGTTTATTTGAATTATTCTGTGACAATGCTTTATAAACTAGTTGGACATATTATGTATATAATATTTCACCAAGACTTATTTGCTTTACATTTATTAAATTGGTCCAAGATTCTTTTCTTTTTCTTTTCTTTTGTGTTATGACAGTGTTTCTCCAAGTTTATAGTCTAATGTCATTTGAAAACATGTGTTAGTTTACATTGGATTAAATGGAAAATAAAAGCACGATGTCTCTTTTCCTTTTTAAATTAGTTGAGGTGTTGAGCATATTAGGGTGATCATTCTTGATTTGTTTATTCCAGTTAACTCTTTTATTTATTATTCGGATTTCTCTTGGGACTTTGGAATGATTAGACGTCTTAGTGCACTTTTTAATCTCTTTTAAGTTCCTTCAGTTATCGTTATTAGTCCAAATGTTTTACCCTTTTTTTACTTGTTTAATTGTGCTTGGATTCTTAAGGTCTGTAAGATCGGCCCCTTTGAATACTTACTAATTCGTTGATTTTTTTGCATGTGAAAAATGTCCGAGTTCACCATGAACTCCTTTTCCTACCTTTGCATTTTCTCATTGGGCCATGGAGGCCCAATTGCCTTTTGTCCGAGTCGGTCAACCATTAAAATTGACGAGCAGGTCCCGGAAGAATATTGAAGCAGATTGGAGAACTGAAAAAATTGGGCCAAAGGCCCACTCTTAATTCTAAATTGTATTTTGTTATTTTTGGGCCTAAGCCAACTTATCTATTGTCTTGCTAGAATTTAGAAAAGGTAGAAAATTGGGCCTAAAGCCCAAAAGAAAGAATGATTACTTTGTGTTAGTATAGGACATATGCAACTCAAATGCGCCGAGGGCCCAAAATGAAAACGAGCCCAAATACTGGTCCAGGCGGACAGAAACCAGATTTGGGCCCAACTCTTTTTTCCTCTCTACTTTACTGTATTCATTTTACTTGTTAGTATTTGCCGCTAATTTTAAGGCTGAACAATTCAAATTCCCGTAAGATGCTCGTTGTGTTTTATCAATTTAGCTAAAATCGATCATCCTCAATTAGACTTAAAGAATAATTTTTGCAAAAAGTATTTCACTTAGTTAGCATTTATATTTTTCTTTTCCCCCTTAAAATGGTCTTAACTACAGAAATTGTGCAATTCAAATTAAGTCAAACGAATTTAGCCAAATAGTTAATTGCCGGATAACCGCATGTTAGCGAGCATTTCGGGTGCTTTCAAACCCTTCTCGAAATGTTAATATGAACCTCGAACCCCCTTAATTACTCTTTCATTAGATTTTCTGTTTTTAATCTTTTCGAAAAAATCAGTTTTCTTAATTTTACTTAAAAATTAAGTGGTGACTCTTAAAATCAGTCTAATTATATTTTCCTAATAAAATAGAATGACGACTCTGCTGGGAATTTGAATGGTTCTAACCTTAAGATTAATTTATTTGGCTACGTGTTTTAACTGTTTACTTGTTTTATTTATCGTATATATTGAACTGTGGCATTTATGGCACCCGATTCCGCCAAACGGCAAATAGGTTGCATTAGGAAAAAGGCGGTTACGTGGCTTACCACGGCTGTCCTTCAGAAAAAACACAAGTTAAAATTCTTTGGAAGTGATAAACGAATAGTTGACTTGTGGTCATCCAACGTCGTTTATTAGACTTCACCCCGTTGTTTGTCCGACTCGGGTAACCGTCATTTCTCAACCAATTCTAGTCAACCTAGAGTAGAGCGAAACCAAATCCAAATCTAAGCATTAGCCTAAGACGGCTTAATACCCAAGGCGTATTAAGTCCATTAGTAAAACCGCCAAATATCATGTCCAAGGTCCACGACCTAATGACATACCATATTATTTGACATTTGAAAGATGTATGTGTGGAAACCTGATTGTTGCCTATTTGGGGGGAGGGAATCTTAACCATGCTTTATTTTGTAGCTATAGATCGATTTCCTAAATTTGACATGGTAGTGGAAGCCCCAGTTTTGCTCAAGACGTGGTACAACGACCTCACTGTGGTTCACAAAAGGGTCCTTAACAAATATATAGGAGCCTTAACATAACTCATCAATATGGTTGGGTGGCCCGAGCTGATTGAAGTCCTCACAGGCTATTGGGACAATGAGAAAATGGTGTTCCGATTTGGAACCATGGAGATCACCCCAACAATTGAGGAAATTCAGGACGGAATAGACACAGTCGGTATAGGGCTTGAAAGAAGAGTGAGAAAACAGGAAAACATCTTGATCCCTAACAAGCCTACTCTCGAAGATATTGTAAACTGGCTCGGATTAAGAAATGATTGCTCCTACTAGGCCGAAGTTCTAGCGTTTCTTTTATGGACCTCTATGTTAGATTCGGGAATGCAAGCTTCTATACGAATTACAACCAAGAGTTTAGGGTCACTTTCAGAGAATGGGACGAGATCAGATCCTTGGCATTTACTATCGCACTATTAGGCACCATGGTTTTCCCACACAGCCCGAGCCTCAATATCAATACCCGGGTAATAATGCTTGCACACACTCTATTCCACGGACATATGAACCAAGGGCAAGTAAAGTATTATCCTATCACACCTGTCATCCTTTCTGACATGTATCGTGCTTTGGGAAAATGCAAGAAAGGGCATTGTTACTTTCAGGGTTGCAACCTTCTCCTTCAATGGTGGATAATTAGTCACTTGGTGAAGAGACACGGAACTCAAGAACTCCATACCCTCGATGAGCATAATGCTCTTAAGAGTTTGAATAACATGTTGTTCTGGGCAGACTTAGAAAAAAGGAGAACCAGAGAAAGATGGGCTCAAATTTTCTCTGAGTTGAGAGAAGAAAATATCCAGTGGATGTTCGACCGTTTCATCTAAAAAGATGCCATAGTACGGGGCGACAGAAAACTTGTGCTTCCTCTACCAGGTATTCGAGGTATCCGCCTGTATGCGTCCATCCGGGTCCTGAGGCAGTTCGGAAGAAGACAAACTACACCCCCAGAAGCATATTATTGTATATATGTGTTCGACATCGGGGATGATAGAGTGCATGAGCTTCAGAGATGCTGAGAGAATGGAAAAGGGCAATGCGAATGAACAATGACACCATTGCCATAGATAGATTTAATGCGAGGTACGATGAAACTTACAAAGTTTGGTTGAAGCGCAATATACAGGGTATTTCTTTCTCAATTCCGAATATTTACCGCAGTGTAGAGGACAAAGAGTATAAAGCTTTGATAGAACTAAGAGAGGTAAGAAGAGAAGCCCAGGAAATGCACGAGGAATCTCTCCGAAAGCAAAAGGAGGATAAGTACGCCCTCGAGAGCGTAACTCAAGAATTAGAAAGCTTGAGAAGCGATTTGGGAGAGCTTAACTTATGGATTGGAGATAAGAAAAGTAAAATGTGTCTCGAGGACTGGGAACAGAAAGGCCGCCGGAGCGAAGGATACTTGCTAATGATTCAATATAGGCTTCAACATCTCATGGCATAGAACAAGAGGAGCAGATCAGAGGCGGGGCCATCGGGAGCATCTTAGCGGATTTCGCCCCTACGTGGGTTTTTTCTATATTTACTTATTGTTATTTGCCCCTGTGTGGGCTTGCCTTTCTTGTATTTTGGTACTCTTTTCAAATGACCCCTGCGTGAGCCTATTCTTTTGTGTTTCCCGTTTATTCCCTACTTCCCCCTGCTTATTTTCGCTTTTTTGAACATCATTTTATATGCGAAATTTGCTTTGGGGTAACAAAATGGTTCAATTCTACACATACATCTTTCAAATACGCTAGGCCTACCCTTGGCACAAAAGGGCCCCCTACTTGTTTAGGACACGCGATATATGCTTGTGTGCTTTAAATTGTTTATGTGGTATTGTTGCTTTTAATGAGGACATTTTTAGCCCACTCCTTTTCAAAAAATTTCTAAAAATTTCTCTAATACCAAAGACAAGTCACTACCAAATGTCCGACCAAAATTCCATGAGTCTTAAGTTTCTCAGCCAGAAATAAAATCCTACTACCAAATCCTAAAATATTACTCTATCATCTCAGAAAAGGTGAAATTGTTGCTAAGATGGAAAAGGGCAAGGGTATCAACATAGAGCTAACTGAGGAAGATTTGAGGATGGAATTACAGCGGCTCAGGCAAGAGATCCAAGAAACCAGAGAAAGGAGAATGGAAGTGGAGTTTGCCACCGCGGTCGCACGAGCAGCAAATACGGCACTGGACGCGGAATTGGCAGCAAAGATGACAAAATGCAATGTTATAAGTAAAAAGACAGTTGTTGTGCGAAAAGAACGCGATGTCTTCAACAATGACATAACCATGAGGCTTTAGAAGATACGTGGAGAATGCTCTTTTTTCAATCAAGAAGCCAATAACGGTCCCAAAGACACTCACCCTAGAGCTACTGAAGAAGATGCCGATGAGAAATCATCTATATGCCTCTCTTCCTGGGACGTCTGAAGGGAGGAGAAAAAAAGATCACTCTCCCAGCTTATGAGCGGACACATAGTGTGGGGGCAAGAGTCGTGTTGTGTGCTCTCATTTACGAGCACGTTAAGGCGTCAGGTATGCTGAAGCCTCTCGAAGGAACCACTTTTGGGTTTGGGCATGAAAGCTCTCAAAACACATGTGCCTACCACCCGAACCAAAGAGGACACACTATAGAGGAATGTGTGGAGCTTAAGGAAACAATCTGCAACCTGATCAACGTTGGGGAGATCCCGTATATGTGGAGTGACAACACCGTCCTTACCTGTGACCAACAAGAGCCTAGTGTGCCGGTCACTGAGCACACTTTTTTTTATTGTCACTACTTCACGCCTTTCAAGAAAACATTGTTGAATATCTACAGTCTGTTAGTTCAAAAATGAGTCTTGGCCTTTATCAGAAAGGATGACGAAGCAATCAATCCCGTTGGAATTGAGATCTGGAAACCCTACCCTTATCATGATGCCATAGATCACAACATTGGAAGGTGCCTCAGGTTTTGCTATGACGTGGAATCCCTCGTTAGCATGGGAAAGATTCAAGTTGAGTTTGTCCTCCGTGATTAATGCAACAGTCAGAAGAAGAAGCTTTGATGAAGGTACTATCTATCTTTTAAGAGCTTTATTGTCTGTTTTTTCACTTTCCTTGTAATCGCTAGAAATGAATGAATGAAAATGAAATTTTCCTTTGTATTCGAACTACGTAGGGCCTGAATTCTCCTTGGGAGATACGTAGGCAGCCTTTCAAGGCTCAGCCCCTATCTTTTTCAAATCTTCTTTCCCCACTTTCATTCTACAAGGAAACATTGAATTCACATCAATAGATGCCCAGAGATGCAGCAAGAAGACTTTAGCTCAAAGCAATTTAACCTTTATGAGTCACTAGCCTCAAAATAAAACGAGCAAATTCCTGCTTGTTAAAAAAATCAGTCCCCATTATTCGTGGGTTAACATGTTCTCAAACGAAGCAATTCTTATGTGTTTATATGCCTTCTATGTGATAACTTGTGTTATTCATCTATACATAATACTAACAGATTTGCCTTTGAGTTGTTTTTCTCTACAGGTAGTTAGAACTTATCTATGTTGATACACTGGCCGATCATCCTTATTTCACTAGATCTAAAGGTCCTACAGATTCCTTCCCCAGTCAAAGTTCACAAAAGGGAAAAGCAGCAATGGATGATAACAACGAAGAAAACCAGCCTTACTGATGTCGTGGTGGCTCAGCCCGCCCTTGCTGATCAGAATGAACTGATCCTACAGTTTATGCAACAAATTGCTGAGATGACGGTCGAGATGCAGAGAAAATAAGATTTGCCTTCTCCGATTTTTGCTGTCAACGCTGAACCAAACGGAAGACCTCCAGCTCAAATTCCCCCTCCTAACGTGGAACAAGCTCAAAACCCGCCTTCAAGTACTGCTCGTAATCCCTCCATCATTGACCTTACCACCCAAAACCCTCACTACGCCTCAGCCTCTTACCAAACACCACCCCCTCATCAAAATACCAACCTCTAAGCACCACTCCCTCCCCCCAATGCAAATCACCAAACTGGCCTACCCCCTCACAGCCAAAACGCTAATAACCCACGTATTTCCCTCCTTTACCAAAACCAGTATACCAGCCCCCAGACTTTCCCCCAAAACTATCACGCCCCTTTAAATGGCCAGACTCCCTCTATTACTCCATCACTACCGCAAAAAGCCACTTTCCAAATATCGGTCCCCAACGAGCATGACACCCATTGTTCGGAGCTAGACCACTATGAGGAGAGGGAAAAATAATAGAGGTCAAAGGAAGAGACCACCCAGATAGATATGAAGGAGGAAATTAGAAAAGTCATGAAGGAGTTGAACTGCATTCCTGAGGTCGCCGGGTTGAGTTACGAAGACCTATGCATTCATCAGAATTTGGAACTCCCGAAAGGGTTCAAGGTGCCAAAATTCGACATCTTCGAAGGAACGGGGAACCCCTTAGCACACCTGAGGGCCTACTGTGACCAACTCGTGGGAGTTGGGAGAGACGAAGCTTTATAATGTGACTTTTTAGCCGAAGTCTGAGTGGAGAGGCTCTAAAATGGTTTACGTCTCATGAAACAACAGTGGTCTAGCTGGAACGCTCTGGCTAAGGACTTTATCGAACGATTCGCCTACAATGTGAAGATTGTTCATGATCGTTACTCCTTGGAGAAGATGAAGCAGAAGTCGACCGAAAGTTACAGAGAATTCGCATATAGATGGCGAAAGGAGGCAGCTAGAGTTAGACCTCCTATGTCAGAAAAGGAAATTGTCGAAGTGTTTGTGCGGGTGCAAGAGCCCGAATATTATGACAGAACCATGTTGCTCGTTAGAGCAAAATTTGCTGAGATAGTCAAGGTAGGTGAGACTATCGAAGATGGATTGAGAACCGAGAAGATTGACCGTGTTGCTGCCTCACCCGGATCTTCGGGCTTGTTGAGAAAGAAAAGAGAGGATGTGTCCTCTGTCTCTTATGAGGGGAAGAAGACCCCAAGGAAATCCTCATCATACCAAGGTCGTTCTCGACCTTCACAGAGTTCGTACCCGGTTTGTTATGCACAGGCTGATTACCAAAATACCCCTCCCCTAGTTACCAAAATACCCCTCACCCCAGTTATCAAAATACCAATTCTCCCAGTTATCAAAATACTCCCCCTCCTATCTACCAAACTCCCCTTCCCGTTTACCAGACTCTATCTCATCACTACCGAAACGTCACCCCCAACTATGCTAACATTCAGGCAAATTACCAAACTCCTCCCTTAACACACCAAACCCCAGCTCCACTTTACCAAAATACCCCCCCAAACTACCAAGCTCCACAACGAAATTACCAGACCAACTCATACCCCAGATATCAAGCCCCCCGTCAAAACGCTCCAAATTATCGTCAAATGCCTCCTCCGCAACAAGGCAATTATGATCCCCCCATCCTAGATTTGAGAAGAAGCCTGCTAGAATTTTCATTCCGCTCATTGAAAGCCGAACAAAGTTGTTCGAGCGATTAACTACGGCAGGATATATTCATCCAGTGGGGCCCAAGCCGGTTGACACTAGCTCAAAGTTTTACAGACCTGATCAGAGGTGCGCGTATCACTCCAACAGTGTCGAACATGATACGGAGGACTCTATCAACCTGAAGCACAAGATCCAAGACCTGATTGACCAGAACGTGGTCTCTCTTCAGACAGTCGCGCCCAATGTCAATAGTAATCCTTTGCCAAATCGTGGAGGCATCACTATCAATATGATAGAGACAGATGATGATTAGTGAGTGACAAAGGCAATAGTTCCGATTCTTCCTGATGAGCTGGAAAAGGTTGTAGCCTCATTGAGCATTAGAGAGAAGAAAGAGTTTGTGATTCTGACACCTGAGAAGGTTATTGCCTTAGTGCCACGAGAAAATCTTGCCCAACCAAATTTTGTGATTGAAACGACTATTACCCAAGGTATGACCAGATCTGGCAGGTGCTACATGCCAGAAGAGCTGATCCACGGTGTGCGAAGAAGGACCAAACAAAAAGGCCGATCAGTGAATCCACGGTCGAGGAGTTCTGGAGAAAAATGCAGCCGAAAGGTTATTCAATTGTAAAGCATTTGGAGAAACGCCGGCTCAGATCTCTGTGTGGGCCTTATTGATGAGTTCGTAGTTGCATAGGCAAGCTCTAAAGGGGGCTTTGGATGATACTTATGTGCATGTGGGTACTAACAGTGACAATCTATCAGCTATGATAAACCAGGTCATTCGAGGACACCGAATCAGTTTTTGTGACGAAGAGCTACCCTTTGAAGGCAGGATGCATAACAAAGCTCTGCACGTCACTATCAAATGTCGGGACAAAGTTATAAATCGTGTTTTGGTCGACGATGGGTCCGATCTCAACATCTCCTCGCTTTCGACTCTCAAGCAGCTGAAATTCGACTTGGGAAAGGTTCAACAAAATCAGGTCAATGTGAGAGCTTTGATGGAGTGCAGAGAGACACGATAGGGGCAGTAAATTTGGATATCCAGATGGGACCTGCAGAATTCAATGTGGAGTTTCAGATATTGGACATCAATACCAGCTACAATTTGCTTCTTGGAAGACCGTTTATCCACATGGCTGGGGCTGTGCCTTCTACCCTTCACCAACTGATGAAATTTGTTTGGAAGGACTAGAAATTGGTCATTCATGGTGAGGGGAGTCATTCCGATGGGTATGCGCCGATCGTTCACGAGGTTTCCCAAGGTTGTGATTTCTACACAGTGGAGCTGGTAAATGCCATCGGTGATGATTTGGCTCCGCAACCTCCTATGCCCTCCGTGTACAAGATGATTTCTACTATCATGCTCCAGAGCGGTTTCGAACCAGGTTTCGGATTGGGGAAGCACTTTCAAGGAATTGTCGAGCCTGTCCAAATTTTGGCTAAAGGAGCAAAGTTTGGTTTAGGGTATGTCCCCACAGATGCTGATGAAGCAAAGATGAAGAACAAGAGTGTTGATCAAGCATCGCCAGGCCAATTCCACATATGTACCAGTCATTTTCGGTAATAGAAAATGTCAACGATGGCGGTCTCGGGGAAGGAATCTGGGGCCTTTTTGAGGAGATTGATGCGGTCATCGAGGAAGAGGCTGGGACATCAGGCATCCGTGATGTAGAACCTGAGGAGCAATTGCAGAACTGGACCTCCACACCACTCCTGATTTCCCGCGCATCTGGGTAGAAAAGACATGTGTCTTTATTTGTTTTTAAAATCGATGGTAGTCCAGAAGAGGCCCGAGACCCACCCTTTATGCAATTGTTATTTGTTTGAAGCTTTTAAATTCCCTTGCGATGTTTAAAAAGGCAAAATGGACCTCGACCATGACCAAAGTTTGTGCTTGTCTTTCAATTTAAATGAAAAGCCTCTTTTATCGAAATTTGTTTGTTTGCTTATCTGTTTATATTTTACTTTCCTTACTTTATTTGTTTATGATTTCAGTAATATTAATTTAAAACTTGTCAATGTCATGTCATGAACCGAGTGTACAAAATGAGGCAGGTGATGATGAGTGCAAGGAATATAAAGAAGAAAATGAGTTACCCAAGCATGTTGCCGAAAGAATTTCGACAATTTGAGAAACAACACAAGCCGAATTTGGAAGAAACCGAGACTGTGAATCTCAGAGATGAGGAATGTGTCAAAGAAGTCAGAATCAGTGTCCATCTGACTGAAGCCCAAAGAAGAAACCTGGTTCATTTGCTCAGAGTGTACATTGATGTATTTGCCTGGTCTTATAAAGACATGCCAGGGCTGAGTACGAATATGGTGTCCCACAAGTTGCCGATCAATCCAGATTTCAGTCCAGTAAAACAAAAGACTCGAAAGTTCAAGCCTGAGTTGAGTTTGAAGATCAAAGAGGAGATTACAAAGCAGATCGAGTCCCAAGTAGTGAAAGTGACGCAGTATCCAACTTGGTTAGCTAATATTGTTTCGGTTGCCAAGAAAGACGAAAAAATCAGAATTTGTGTTGACTACAGAGATCTCAACAAAGCTAGCCCGAAAGATAATTTTCCATTGCCAAACATTCACATCCTCATTGATAACTACGCTAAGCATGAGATGCAGTCATTTGTGGATTGTTATGCGGGTTACCACCAGATCCTGATGGACGAAGAAAATGTAGAAAAGACAGTTTTCATCACGCTTTGGGGTGTATATCATTATCGGGTGATGCCATTTGGTCTCAAAAATGCTGGTCCTACTTACATAAGGGCTATGACGGCCATTTTTCATGATATGATTCACAAGGAGATTGAGATGTATGTAGATAATGTCATAAACAAGTCCCGCGAGAGTTCGGATCACCTGACTCACTTGAGAAAATTCTTTGATCGCCTGCGTCGATATAATTTGAAGTTAAATCCTGCAAAATGTGCTTTTGGGGTGCCAGCTGGCAAGTTGTTGGGATTTATAGTTAGTAGGAGGGGCATAGAGCTTGACCCTTCCAAGATCAAGGCGATTCAAGAATTACCTCCTCCGAAGAATAAGAAAGAGGTGATGAGTTTTCTGGGAAGGTGTAACGACTCTAAAAACGAACTAGTGAAACTAGAGCCTCACATGTGAGTTTGGAGTTGAGAACTTGATGAAATGATGAGAAATGACCGTGACGTCCGGAAACTAGTCATTTGAACTAGTGAGT
>JAJOOR010020928.1:0-14002 GCA_036250505.1 Solanum acaule | reverse complement strand
TGGCAACTCATTTGAACATATTTCATTTACTCTATTGGATTGTCATGATTATGAGCTCACTCATGGTACCTCATATAAACTTATTCCATTTATTCTAGGATTATCATGATTTTCAGTTTTCACTTGTGATACCCCATTTAAACGTATTCCATTTACTCTAACGAATTGTCATGATTTTTAGTTTTCACTATAGTACCGCATACAAAATTGTTCCATAACTCTACTAGATTATCATGATTTCTAGTTTTCGCTCATGGTACATCATAAAAAACATATCAAGGTATACTTATAAAACTGCAAATTATCCACGATACATCGAAAAATATATCAAAAGCTGTAACAACATGCATCAACTATTGTTTCTACGAAATACAACAACACAAATGCCCAATATTTGTAGCTAGTACCAATATGTACTAAGCAAATTGAGCAAAGACACATAACTTTGTATCACATTATCATGAAAAGCATAGGGACTGCCAAATTGGACTTATCAAAGGGAAAATGTCAATTGTCTTGCATAATAAAAAAACGGAGCGTATTTTTACAACAAAATAAAACACTGGGACAGTATTTAAAGACGAGCCACAAGGAGGGACATTGGATTTCCATTCCACCTAAATAATTTGAAGATTTAATCGGGAAAAGAAAGATAAAAGTATGAGCTGCTGGAGAGATGATGCGTTTGATTTAAGTCTCTGTACATTGGATTTGCAAGTTTTAAGTTTTCACTTTTCAAGTGAGGGCATAATAAATTAAAAATATTTTTGTTAATTGTGTATATCAAAGCAATTATTTTGTGTAGCCTTTCAATCTTGAAGTGATTAATTCATGAGCATTAAACCTATCAAACAAAAGAAAAACTGCAATTTTGTTGTATTAGAGATAGAGATAGACAGTATACCTTTGATATTGTCCAAAGTTCAACAAGCCAACTTTTATGTAAACAAAGCACCACGAGCTGTGATGGTTCAAAGCTCTTTGGCAATGAAATTGAAGGATACCCCGGTCAATCAATAAGCCGCAAGCTGGAGGGAAGATAAGTGATAGCGCAGTTCGAGCTAAAAGTTCCATCACCAACTATGAGTATTTTTAAGCTTTGCATCCTCTTGAAAATATTGCTATAATTGAGAAAATCATCTTCAAAATAGTAATCTTTTGGGATACATAGGTTTTCCACCTTTTCTGTTATCTGTAAAGAATGAAACATATATTTAATTGCTAACAAATAAAAATGAAACAAAAAAAAAAAACAGAACTAAGAGCTTATGAAATCATATATATATATATAAAAGAGAACCCTAGGCCAGCCTACGTGGCGCCATCACAAACCAGGATTCCTTTTTTAATTTATTTATTTCCAAAACTAGCCTTCCCCTCTCATGAAAACTTGTGACTTTTATGAAAAATTGCTACTTTTTATGAAAATGTGACTTTTATGAAAAGTTGTGACTTTTATGAAAAGTTGTCACTTATATGAAAAATTGTTACTTCTATGAAGAGTTGCGACTTTTATGAAAAGTTATGCCTTTTATGAAAGATTATGACCTTTCTGAAGGGTTGTAACTTTTCCGAAGAGTTGTGACCTTTCCGATAAGGCACAGTAAACATTTGTTCACACTACCCTTTGTTGTCTAGCTATAAATAGAGGGATTTCCTCTCATTTTAAAACAACGAAAATTCTGAACTTTTTTTTCTTCTCCTTCTACACAATTAAATATTTGTGTACAATTTTGTTCTCTCTGTTTCATTCTACACATGTTTTAAACTTTGTTGTTTATATTTCTGCAAAGTTATTGTTATAAGTATTTGTTACTACAGATTTAATAACACACGTTAATTGAGTATTCACACAAGTTTTCTCTACTGAAATTGTTGAAGGCACATAAAAAAAATTTCCTTAAAGATCTATACTACCATCTCTTGAAGACAATTCAAATTTGGTATGCCATTGTAAGGACAGAAAGACCTTAAAAGCTTTATCGCTCCTTGATTGCGAAGTGAACCAGGAAAAGAAGACAAGAATTAATAAACTTTTGACATGGATTCAAGGATGTGCCGGATGACCTATAGAGGAAGATGACTAAACTGGAGCCTCTTTTAATCTCAAAGACATAGATAATTACACAATAAATTAATTGCTCCTATTCAATATGAAGTATGGACAGATTCTAAAGTTTACTCAAGTTGTAAATACTTTCTTGAAGTAATAGATGTGTTTCTTGACATTGCGATTGGAGTAGAACTATAGTTTCAAATTGAAATTCATCACTCCGATATGCTGATTTTAAAAAAACACCCAAACAAACTGAATAATTTGTGTAATCTTTTCCCTTTCAAGTATATATAATGAGTTGAATTGTTGTCCAATATGATACATTCTCTCTTTAATTTTTCATTTTAATAATTACTTATGATATATTTAAATAGAAACTTTAAAATGATATATGTAAAGCAAAAGGTAGAGCTGATCAACTTTCTACATGTTAGAATTAGAATATTTGTTCATTTTTTTCATCCTTTTTAAATTTATTTATCCCTTCACCAATGATTATTTATTTATTAGAAAATTTAATATCTCCGGTACGGTTGATGTTCATTTGAATCCCCAAAAATATCAAGTAATAACACTTCCTGGGCAAAAAAATAAATTATAAAATCAAATTAAAGATGATTATTGAAGGATAAATTATAGATATTGTAATTATCATCTTCCTTTACATTATTAATAGTTGCTACTATGTAATCTTGTATGATAGATAATATAGTGATTTAGTTTTAATGAGGCATAGGTTTTAAGTATTATTTTTATAAATTTTGTGATATTAAATTCCTACGCAAAGCGCGGGTGATTTTACTAGTTATTAATAACCCTAAATATTGCTTACCAACTTTCCTTTAAAAAGGTCACAAACCTCCTCGGGAAGCCATATTCTGCTGTTATCGTACTCTTCCCGTATGACATTTTCACCCATTTCTCTTATCATATTATGCATCACAATACTGTTACTTATGTTGATGGATAACAGAGATTTTTCAATAAGCTGTATTAGAAAATCCTGACCCGCGTCTCTGAGTACTAGTTCCGCACAAAGATGAAAATCATATCTAGTCAAGCATGCAATATCCAGAAATACAATATCTAGAATTAATTCCTTCTCATCTTTGTCCAGACCATCAAAACTAAGACTAAGCTTTCCTAGAATATCCTTGTGAGGGATTCTCTTCAGCTGATTAATTATGTGTCTCCAGTGCTTTTTGTCTCGTCCGTAAAATGAAGAACCCAAAACTTTAAGAGCTAAAGGGAGTCCACCAGCATGGTTCACCACTTGTCTTGAAAGTTCCATAAAATCTTCTTTTGGTGATTTTTCTCTAAAAGCATGCCTACTGAACAATTCAAGTGCTTCATCCTCCGATAATAGTTGGTCTTCATACACGTTATCCCCAACGTGAGAGGATCCTTGAAGCTCATATATAGAGGGATGTTGTTATACTTCAAGGAATATTTTCTTTCAGGATCAGATTTGCAGACCAATGTAACTTCTAATTTTGTGTGCAGTATAACTGGACCGTAACATATCCAAAAACCCATGAATTTATCGGTATACCAAGATGGGTTCAGATCAATTGAGATCACTTTTTGATTTATAAACCGATCATAATTGAACAACTCTAGAATTCTAACTCCGGGAAAAGAAATGACAAAATACCCCTTTGGTGGAAGTCACACTGCATGTCATAGAAATTATTATTACTACTAGAAACCAATTTGACGAGAATATTCAACATTCATATATGAGATAAAAACCTGGATGCATGTCCTGAGAAATTGCTGTAGGAACACATTAGCTTGTTCACTTGAGACGGCTCGACAGTTGGATATTACGAGCCTACACAACTTAAGACAATTAATTACGAGATCTCTGATGGTCTTCAAGGCTAAATGATAATCTGCATATAGAACCGTTAAATTTGGGGGTAGCTCCCCTGGCAGTTCATTAAGATTCTGACAGAATTGTATGTTCAGGAAATGAACCCGTGAGAGTTTGTTGATGTTTTTGGGTAAACAAGAAATATTGCTTCCACTTAAACACAAGTTTTTCAAAGAGTGCAAAGATTCTAAATCCTCAGGAAGTCCACTCAAGCCTAAAATAACTCTTGCAAATCACCCATGTTTTCTGGAAGCTTCTCTAACTTTTTGCACCTCTAGAGGAAAAGACATTTAAGATTCACAAATTACAGATGCTGTCTAGTAGACATACAAGATCTTCACAACCTTCTACATGGAGAGATTGAAGGCTGTAGGTAATGTGGGAAAGAACTTTTGAGATACATAATTGTCTTAACATCAAAATATATATTTATTCTCTTTTAATATTGGAAAAATATACCAAAAGTTGTAACAACATGCATCAAATGCCTAATATTTGTAGTTGGTACAGATATGTACGAAGCAAATTGAGCAAAGATACATTCAACAGTACAGCAGAAAAGAAACATAAATTTGTAGTATCACATTATCATGAAAAGCATAGGGACTGCCGGATTGGGCTTATCGAAGGGCAAAATGTCAATTGTCTTGCATAATAAACAAGCGGAGCCTATTTTTGCAACAAAATAAAACACCGGGACAATATTTAAAGATGATCCACAAGGAGGGACATTCCGCAGAAAAACTTGTAGTTCTAGTTCAATTCCACCTAAAAAAAAATTGAGATTTAATTGGGAAAAGAAAGAAGTATGAGCTGCTGGAGCGAGGGAGAGATGCTACGTTTGATTTATGTCTCTGTACATTGGATTTGCAAGTTTTAAGTTGTCAACTTTCAAGTGAGTGCTCACTAAATTAAAAATACTTATGTTAATTGTGTATATCAAAGCACTAATTTTGTGTAGCCTTTCAATCTTGGAGAGACTAATTCATGAGCATTAAACCGAGAAAACAAAAAAAACTGCAATTTCTGTCTTGCCGATGCCGCTCATACCCCAAATCCCAATAGAGAGAACATCATTTGATTCCATATCTAATAATGAGGTTACTTTCTCAACCTGAGAATTCATACCCACTAAGCTTTCCGGTAAAGGAGAGATAACTTGAAATGACTTAGGAAACATGATATCAACTAGCTTCTTGATGCACTCTGCCTCATCCCTACATTTCAGTGAAAATAATCTCAAGAGTAAATAAAAAAGAAACGTAAAGACTTGTCATAAACTAATATCTAAAACAAACACATAATAATGTCACAAAGGTATTTTAAATCAACTATTATGAATTATAACATTCTAAAATCTAATTACATCATCAAACAACCATATACGTCTCTATTTTCCTAGAATCTTTGTTCCATTTTCGGTAAAAGTATAGATGATGATTGTAGCTAAAAGTTTGTTCCTTTTTCCTCTTGATAAAGATAAACCTGGAAAAAAAGAAGGCTTACTTGAAATTTTGTAAATGATACCCTTTTATTTTCCCTGCCTCTGCAAATGCACCCCTCCATCTTTGAACCTTCTCCGTATCATCTTTGCATTTTTCCTCGTGTCGGGAAAATGAATCAGCAAAAGGGGGATTTTGATGGTGCACATCTGATGGACTCACATCATAGAAGACTGGAATCACAATCTGCTCCAATTCCTTTTTACACTTTATGATGTGTTCAAGCTCCTCTAAACACCATCATGACGATGCATAGCTTTTTGAAAATATTACGACAGCGAATCTGGCATCTTCTATGGCTTTTAAAAGTTCAGCAGAAATTGATTTTCCTGCTTCCAACCGCTCATCGTCTTTAAAAGTGTGGATTCCTCTTTGTTCCAAAGCCTTATAGAGATGACTCACAAAGGTTCTACGCATATCTTCACCTCTAAAACTCAAAAAGATATCGTACTTGCAAACTTTGGAAGAAGAACCACGAGGCATTGTTGAGGAATATTGCTAAAGACTAATAGGCAAGTTCTCAGCTTTAGGTATATATTTGTTGTGCTGCTTAATAAAGAGAAATATTTGAAGCCTAACTGGCAAAATTATTTCTCAGCTATGTGAATGCATAATTTGGTCTATGGGGAAACTTCCAATCATCTTCCTATCTGTCCCCTGCCTTTTTCATTATTGTGAGAAATTAAAGAGTTAAACCAAATGAAAAAGGAAAAAACAAATTGTAGATATAAAGTCTTCTTAGAATTACATATTTGTAGTTATATACATTTTTCCACACGGTCGTTAATACTATCCTTCATCTTTGAATCTTCTCCCTAGCATCTTTGAATTCTTCCTCCTGTTGAGAAAATGACTCACATCAATTGTTCTTTTCTTATAATAGTTAGTCTAGGCCAACCTAAGCACACTTCGACTAATTCCACAATTCATTTCATAAATCAATTAATACATTTTTTAATAATCTTCTAAGAACAACTATCTTTTCTGTCACAACCCAAGTCTACACCCTAGACGTGACCGGCACTCGAGAACCATTGGTGGTCCCCAAGCAAACCCTCATCCTAGCTGACTACAAGCAGAAAACTAACTCAAGCATACAAAGCTTAAAGCTGAATAAATATTCATGAAACTCAAATACAAAGCTTTAACTCACATGATTTACTTTGAATATAAATAGAATATTCAACTAGCCAACACTAGGCAACTCAAGTCTTTAAAACATTTAACAAAATAAATGAAACAGACTTCTCAAACTCTATTGTCTATCTATGAAGCCTCTAAATGAAAAAGATGGAAGTTGGGACAAGACCCACGACATCCTGACAGAACTGAAAGTAAATGGAATCCTCCAGAAGCAAGGATGTTCACCATAGCTAACTCAAACTCCAGGATGTATCAACGAAGCTCTTGTTGATGATCCTGAATACCTGTATCTGCATCATGAAATGATACAGGCCAAATGGCTCAGTACGTGGAATGTACGAGCATGTAAGGGGAATTCTAAAGCATACACATAAGCTTGAACTTGATAAAAAAGAAACATGCTTACCTCTTCTCAACTCACTCAACTCAAAGAAATATAGTTCAACTTAATGATAAGATATTCAACTCAGAGATATACTCAAGGATACTCAAAACTGTAACATCCAGCAATATGACATAACTATGAAGAAGCTTGAAATTGGAAATAGTCATTTTTGGAAAGAATTTAAAATTTGGAAATTTAGCCAAGTATGGAAAAAAGTGAGTTTTTGGTCAACTTCGAACAGTCATAACACCTAGCTCAGGATGAGTTAGGTGTATTTCCAGTTATTTTTGGAAAGCTCTTGGAATGGTCTTTCCAACGCTGCCGAGTTTGCGCGATTCCCAGTTCGTATGAGTGAGTTATGCCCTTCGAAAGTTGAGCTGTTGGCACAGGGAAGTTCATCCGAATTTGTAAGGGTATTTTGGTCTTTTCCCTAACCATTTATTTTGGTTATATTAAGGGTTTAGGATGATTTTAAATCAGTTTCCCTTTTGAAAAGTGAGAGTGAGGGTTTGAGAGAGAAGAGGAGAAGAAGAGGAGAAAGAGAAGAAGAAGCAAGGCTCGTAGAGATCGTCGTGGATTTCGTCGGGGGTGATCCCTATTAAGGTATGTGAGATCATAGTGTTGGGTTGGTTCATCCCCCACACGCGAAACTTGTTTTAATTCCGAGAAAAAGATTGGTTGTGTTGGTTGAATTCTTGGTTGTGTTGAAGATTCTTGTTGATTTGGTACCTGTTTCCGGATGGAATGCCGAGTTGAATCTATTGTATATTAAGGGTTTTAATGATCCCAAGTGTTTGGGGAAAGAACCTTTGAAGTTAAGAGGGTTTAGAGTTGGAAAAATGAAGAAGAAAAGTCGGGCAGCTTACATGAAACAAGTCTGTGTCGCGGACTTGTTCCCCTGTGAACAAAAATCTACTCCGCGTCGCGGACAGAATGCGGACTCCACTGTTTCAAAATTAATTTTCACGAGCTTTTATTTAGGAGCATCTCCGCGTCGCGGACTTGTTCCAAAATGGTGTTTTCGTAAATTTTCTCAAGTTTAGCTAATCGAAACTATTCATAAACATCAAGCGACCTTTCCTATCACAAATCATGAACCTTGAATCCATAATCCAATTCAAGGAAAAGTTAGGATCAAAGTCAAGAGAAGTTGAGAAGCAAGTCTTTAAAGTTTTTCAAGAGTCTTTAGTGAACGTTTTAACTTCATTTTAAGGCTCAAGTTTAAAGTTAAGTAAAGAGTATAGAGTCAAGTTCATTTCTCAAAAGTTATTAGGGAACCAAGTATTCCCAAAGAAGTTTATAAATATTTTCACATTTAAGATGAGAGGAAACTGAGATTTCCAAAAGAGTTTTGAGCAGTTTGAGTACTATCTCTTTTAAGAAAAAGATGAGTTTTGCGAAAGAGTTTCTAAAACATGATTAGTGTAACAATCGAGTATGTCATCAATGTTTAAACAGTATGGTCTCTAGATATACCATCAATGTTTATGCAATATGACTTCCCGATTCATCAATGATCATATTAAAATATGGTTTCGATTTTCAAGAGCAATTACCTCTTTTAAGAGGGTAGTTTGAGCAATTATTTCAAACTAAAGAAAGAAGTTTGTTTTTAAAGCTTATGAGCTAAAGTACATTTTTGGGAGTAGTCTTGAGCACCGAATTGGGGACATGAGTTCATATTGACTCAACTCTCCATAAGAACTATGTGGCCAACATGGGATTTAAAGGGTCATACTTTTTAGATGATCACGTAAGTTAAGCTAGTGGATCCACTAAGTTAAAGTTAAGTAGTTTTATATGACGGCAAAGTATAGGACAGTTCTGGCAGCATGGGCAAGACGTTGTATCACCACTTAGGTTCATAGTGGTGGTTGTCGGTTAGAGAAACTCCCACAGTAGAAATTGCATGGTTCCACGAGGGGTTCTGCTTAGTATGGATGGGGGTATGAGACTTCATTCATGCATTGCACAAGTAGACTTTGAGAGGGAGTATGGTATTTTTATTATGATATTATAAATATGATTTTGACGTCATGTTTTAATAGTTTTACAAGCTTTATACATTGCATGTGTCTTATTGCTTTATATTGAGTTCAGTTATTCATGAGTCGAACAAAGCCTAGGTAAATTTTCTTTGTATCCCTTTCAAGCTTAAGTTGTTGTTTAGCTGTCCAGCTCTCATACTCGTACATTCCATGTACTGATGCTAGTTGGCCTGCATCTTATTATGATGCAGACGCAGGTACCCATGATCATCATCCAGCACGTCGTTGATCCAGTTGAGCACTCCAGAGTCAATAGTGAGCCTCCTTGCATTTCGGAGGACTCTGTTATTTCGTTTTTCCTAGTTTTGCTTTATTAGGATGTTGCGGGGTCTGTCCTAACATCTATCTCAGTGTTATAGAGGCTTCATAAACAGTCAGTCAGTTAGTCAGTTAGTATTGAGTCTCTCATCTTTGTATATATATAAATATTCTATTTTGAGACTCGAGTTGCCTTTTTGGCCAGATTTCATCAGTTAGGTTGTTTTGTGACCTCTCATTGCATTGAGTTATTCTGTTGAGTTAGGTTTCCGCTGAGTTAAGAAAGACAGTCCAAGGGTTCGCTTGGGGCCAGCAATGGTCTTCAAGTGTCGGTCCCGCCCAAGGTATAGGCTCGGGGAGTGACAAACTTGGTATCAGAGCACAGATTTCCAAAGTCCTAGGGAGTCTATGAAGCCGTGTCTGTAGAGTTCTAGTTATCGGTGTGAAGCGCGCCACATCTATAATTAGGAAGCTGCAACATTTAGGAACTATCTCACTTCTTTCACATTTATTTCATGCGTTAGAGTTTATCTCTAAAAAGTTTCCTTCTAATTCGTGCTTGCACGTGTTTTCAGAGGATTATGCCTCCATGAAGAGCAGTCAGAGTTCGTCCAGCTATGAGGAGTATTGAGGAACTAGAGTTACCAAATGCCCTAGAAGTGCAAACCCAAGAAGAGATCAAATATGCTGATTTTCATAAAGCTATCCGGATGTTAAGTCAAGTTACGACCTATCATGTTTGGCAGAGAGATAATCGACATAAAGTGGTTGATATTTCAAGGATCCGTGAACTCCTAAGGATGAACCCACCAAGCTTCACAGGTTCAAGTGTTACTGAGAATCCGGAGAACTTCATTGAGGAGCTTAAAAGGGTATTTGAAGTGATGCATGTTGCTGAGTCGGAGAGGGTGGAACTAGCTGCATACCAATTGAAGGGTGTTGCTAGAATCTGGTTCGACTAATGGAAAAAGAATAGGGCTGAGGATGCGCCAGCAGTGAGTTGGGTTGTGTTTGAGAGTGCCCTCATGGGGCGTTTCTTTCCTCGTGAGTTGCGAGAGGCAAAGATAAAAGAGTTTCTCACCCTTAATTCGGAGTCTATGAGTGTTCATGAGTACAGTCTGAAGTTCACACAACTTTCCCGCTATGCTCCGAAGATGGTTGCTAATATGAGGAGCAGGATGAGTTTATATGTTACTGGGTTGTCTCGTCAGTCAAGCAAAGAAGGCAAGACAGCCATGCTGATAAGAGATATTGACTTAGCAAGATTTATGATCCATTTACAACAAGTTGAGGAGGATAAGCTGAAGGATAGAGAAGAGTCTAAGGATAAGAGGGCTAAGATATTAGGGGACGAGTTCAAGCAGCAAAATAATGATGCTAACCAGTCATCCCTCCCACAGAAACAAAAGGGACATGCTCCACATCTGCTAGTGCACTTGCACCTGAGAACAAAGATGGGTACAATAGAAATTCCTATAGTTTCAGGGATAAACTTGCCTATCCTCAAGGTAGTATGGTACCAAGGGGTAGTAAGGCTCCTGCATGTGCTAGGTGTGGTAGAACCCACCCAGGTAAGTGTCGTGATGGCTAGACAGGTTGTTTTAAGTATGGACAAGAGGGTCACTTCACGAAGGAGTGCCCTAAGAGCAGGCAAGGTAGTGGAAATCTGGGCAATAGAGCACAATCTTCATCAGTTGCTCCCCCAGACAGGACGGTACCTAGATGAGCTACTTCTAGTACTGGCGGAGGAACAAACCACCTCTACGCAATCAGCAGTCGCCAAGAGCAAGAGGATTCACCGAATGTTGTCACTGGTATGATTCGATTCTTTGATTTTACTATTTATACTTTGCTAAACTCAAGAGCGAGTTTATCTTTTGTGACTCCTTATGTTGCTATGAAGTTTGATGATATTTCTGAGCAACTTAGTGAGCCATTCAGTGTCTCTACGCCTGTTCTATTCTAGCAGAGAGAGCTTATCGTGATTGTCCCGTTTCCGAATGAGCCAATCATAGAGTGGAGTAGCAGTTCAGTTGTGCCTAAGGGTCGTTTCATTTCGTACCTTAAGGCGAGAAAGTTAGTTTTTAAGGGTCGTATCTATTACTTAGTCCGAGTTAATGACTCTAGTGTTGGGATACCTCCTATTCAGTCAGTTCCTATAGTAAGAGAGTTTCCAGAAGTTTTTCCTGATGATCTACCCGGAATTCCTCCTGAGAGAGAAATAGATTTCGGCATAGACCACATTCCAGATACTCGTCCTATCTCTATTCCTCCATATGGAATGGCACCAGCAGAGTTGAAAGAGTTAAAAGAGCAGTTAAAGGGATCTAGTAGATAAGGGTTTTATTTGACCAGGTTGACTCGGAAAACAACTAAGTTTCAACGGTCCGAAGCTTGTGAGGAAAGCTCTCAGGAATGGAAAGAGAAGTTGACTACTGCCCAGTTATGATATTTGGTTCTTGAGTACATACTAGGTATTTGAATATAAAATGGATTCCACAAGGAGGAATAGTGATGATGAATGGGTCTGACCCATCATTTGTGTCAGAAGTAAAATGTAAGAAAGACCCAGACCCTATCTTGCTGGAATTACAGGCAAAATGTTCATAAGCAATGATGGCTTTTGAACAAGGGGGAGATGGTGTTTTGAGGTATCAAGGTGGATTGTGGGATTGGTTTCAAGGATATCTGAGATGATTACCTATCTTACATGGAGTTGCTTACAACACTAGTTACCATTCTAGCACCCAAATGACTCCTTATGAAACTCTTTATGGGAGGAGATGTAGATCTCTTTTTGGATGGTTTAAAGTTAGTGAAGCAGGGTTGATAGGTCCAGAGTTAGTTCATCAAGCTATGAAGAAAGTGAAAGTGATTTAAGAAAGGTTGAGAACGGCACAGAGTCGTCAAAAATCCTACACTGATGTTAGGAGAAGGGTGTTAGAGTTTGAAGTAGATGATTGAGTATATTTGAAAGTTTCACCCATGAAGGGAGTTATGAGGAATTTCCTGTTCAGATTTTAAATCGCCAAGTTCGCAAGTTGAGAACGAAAGAGGTAGCCTCAGTCAAGGTCCTTTGGAGGAACCAATTTGTTGAGGAAGCTACTTGGGAAGCCGAAGAGGACATGAAGAAGAGATATACACATCTCTTTGAATCTGGAGGAAAAGCAGATCAAGGTACTAATTTCCTTCTTAGTGCTCATTAAATTATAGTGACCATGTTGTTGTTGTTGTTTGCATGGTTGCTTGTTGGTGTTTGAGCTGATGTTGCACCTTACCCTAGTAAGAGTAATCTCATTCGAGGACGAATGTTCCCAAGGGAGAGATATTGTAACATCCGGAAATATGAAATAACTATAAAGAAGCTTGAAATTGGAAATAGTCATTTTTGGAAAGAATTTAAAATCTGGAAATTTAGCCAAGTATGGAAAAAAGTGAGTTTTTGGTCAACTTCGAACAGTCATAACTCCTAGCTCAGGATGTGTTAGGTGTATTTCCAGTTATTTTTGGAAAGCTCTTGGAATGGTATTTCCAACGCTGCCGAGTTTGCGCGATTCCCAGTTCGTATGAGTGAGTTATGCCCTTCGGAAGTTGAGCTGTTGGCACAGGGAAGTTCATCCGAATTTGTAAGGGTATTTTGATCTTTTCCCTAACCATTTATTTTGGTTATATTAAGGGTTTAGGCTGATTTTAAATCAGTTTCCCCTTTGAAAAGTGAGAGTGAGGGTTTGAGAGAGAAGAGGAGAAGAAGAGGAGAAAGAGAAGAAGAAGCAAGGCTCGTAGAGATCGTCGTGGATTTCGTCAGGGGTGATCCCTATTAAGGTATGTCAGATCATAGTGTTGGGTTGGTTCATCCCCCACACGCCAAACTTGTTTTAATTCCGAGAAAAAGATTGGTTGTGTTTGTTGAATTCTTGTGGTTGTGTTGAAGTTTCTTGTTGATTTGATACCTATTTCCTGATGGAATGCCGAGTTGAATCTATTGTATAATAAGGGTTTTAATGATCCCAAGTGTTTGGGGAAAGAACCTTTGAAGTTAAGAGGGTTTAGAGTTGGAAAAATGAAGAAGAAAAGTCGGGCAACTTACATGAAACAAGTCCGTGTCGCGGACTTGTTCCCCTGTGAACAAAAATCTACTCCGCGTCGCGGACTCCACTGTTTCAAAATTAATTTTCGTGAGCTTTTTATTTAGGAGCATCTCCGCATCGCGGACTTGTTCCAAGATGGTGTTTTCGTAAATTTTCTCAAGTTTAGCTAATCAAAACTATTCATAAACATCAAGAGACCTTTCCTATCACAAATCATGAATCTTGAATCCATAATCCAATTCAAGGAAAAGTTAGGATCAAAGTCAAGAGAAGTTGAGAAGCAAGTCTTTAAAGTTTTTCAAGAGTCTTTAGTGAACGTTTTAACTTCATTTTAAGGCTCAAGTTTAAAGTTAAGTAAAGAGTATAGAGTCAAGTTCATTTCTCAAAAGTTATTAGGGAACTAAGTATTCCCAAAGAAGTTTATAAATGTTTTCACATTTAAGATGAGAGGAAACTGAGATTTCCAAAAGAGTTTTGAGCAGTTTGAGTACTACCTATTTTAAGAAAAAGATGAGTTTTGCGAAAGAGTTTCTAAAACATGATTAGTATAACAATCGAGTATGTCATCAATGTTTAAACAGTATGGTCTCTAGATATACCATCAATGTTTATGCAATATGACTTCCCGATTCATCAATGATCATAT
>JAJOOR010020927.1:0-14185 GCA_036250505.1 Solanum acaule | reverse complement strand
AATTAATCATCTAATTGACTTAAAAAAAAAAAGGGAAACAAAGAATTTTACCTTTGAAATTCTACAAGTAAAAAATCTACGCCCTGGATTTAATTGGGTCCATGAAGTCTTTAATAGTGCTACATTACCACACCTACAATATCGACCTTCATCCACAGATGCCATGGAAGAATTGGAGAAGCTCGACATGAAAGTATTAAGGGCCAAGAATTAAAGAAAGGCTGAAGAAGAGAGAAATTGGGGTCTTAATTAGGGTACAATTGGAGAAAAAAGGCCAAAAAATAATATAAATAGATGATGTGGAGTAATATTACCGTTGGGGACACCACATCATATGAAATTTTGATGTTTACGCGCCTTGAATCAGTGAAAATCACGCGACACTCCAGCTGTGCAAAAAGTGTTAAAGTGACACATGGGGACCCTACGTTAGGTGTTTAAAATGAAAATCCTTCAGTTGAGGTGTCTAAGTGAAAGATTGTGCCAAGTTTAGGGGGTCACCGATTGGTTAGCCCTATTAAAAATAGCATGCATTGCATAAAATGATTTATTTACAAAGATATCCTTCGCAATCATGGTGGAAAAGATGTAAAAAGACTTTGAGGGGCAATGAGGTCTTTAACTGTGCTAATGCATGCATTTAAACCTATTGCATTACTAATACCTAAAAATTCATGGTATTAGTAACACACACACTTTAATACACAATAGAATGTATAACTAATGCTTGCATTGATTATACATAGCAGGAAAAGTATACCAAACATGGTAAGAGTTAATGCATACATTAATTTTGCGAATACACTCCACCCAATGACCCCTCTATTGTGGAGAAAATGATCAAATGACCCTCCAATCTATAACCGAATTTCCAACTACACACTTATACTTCATAGGGGTCCTATTACCCCCCTGAGCTATTTTAAAGTGGAATTACTTCCTCCCTGAAATGTCATTACCAAGAATCTGTCTTGTGGTGAAATACACGCACTTGACACGTGTATTTCACCATTTAATGTTTTTTTTTAAAAAAAATGTTCTCCTCCTTCCTCTTTCTTTCTTCCCCAATCATTTTTTCAATCCTAACTATACTAAACACCATTTTTTACCTCAATAAATTTATATATCTCTAACATTTTATAAAAACAAAAATTCAACTCACCTTTTCATCTACTCCGAATCTCTAGAGTCTAGAAGATTGCGATCCTAATTAATCAAATCTTTCATCCAACTAATTCAACAATTTTCCACATTTTTTTACATTTCATTCAATTTTCTTCCTTAGACAATTTCAGATACACATTAAATGAGTCATGAACATTCGAGATCAGATTCATCCCTTGAATATTCTGCCGACAACTCAAAATAATCGCGGATGAGAAGACCAATTGAAACCTCTCTCTCTCTTCCCCATTCTTTATTATTTCTCCCTCTAAAATTTTCATGATTAATTTATAATTTGGGTTTTTGATTTTGATTCTTCATGAATTTTAGGAGAACATGTAGGATCCTTCTTTCAAAATGTAGAAGAAATTGTTTTGTTTTAGTTTCTTTTATTAATTTTGAAAATATTTTTTAAATATACAATTACTTCACTTTGATTTTGTTACTCTTGAATCCATCATTTTAAAAAAAAATTAATTAATGGGTATGGCTTTTTTTTAAAACATAAATTAAATTTGTTAGATATGTTCTAAATAAGTTTATTGAAAAATTATTTATTCATTAAATGCATTGTTGTTGATAATTTTTATTTCAAACATCCATTGAAAAAGCTTTAACAATGATAATGGTGAAAAATGTTGTATAGATAAATAAGAAGAAAGAGAAAGAAAAAGAAAATTAGAAAAAAAAATGGAAATTAAAAAAAAAATAGGCAACTCAGTCTCTCAAAGAGAGTGAAATACACTCTCCATGCCAACTCAGCACTTAAGGAGTTATTTATTCCATTTTAAAGTAGTTCAGGGGTAATAGGACTCCCGCGGAGAATAGGTGTGTAGTTGGAAATCCGGTAATAGGTTTGGGGGTCATTTGACCATTTTCCCCTCTATTGTGTATTGAGGTATATGTATTACTAATATCATGAATTTATGTGCATTAGTAATGTAATGGGATCTAATGCATCCATTAGCATTGGGAAGACAATTGTTCCTCAAAACCTTTTTCATATCATTTCTATCATATTTGTGGAGGGTATTTTCATAAACAAATGCAATTTTTTTAAAAATATGCAATGTATATTATTTTTAATACAACAAGCCAAACATTACATAAGAAAAATCTTAATATAATTAAAACACTACTGATACACTACATTTTGCATAATTCTTATACAATCTAGACCCTAAAATCTATACTGATATTTGTAGTCTTCGAGAGACTGTTTGACATTGTTGTTATGAGGTCAAAAACACTTATTTTGAGAAAAAAAAATACTTGGTTTGAAAGATCAAAGTGTTTGACCAATTAGTAAAACTGTTTTTTTTTAAATGGAAGTAGAAGGATTTTTTTTGCTGATAGGAAGAATCTACCAATTTATGCTTTAAGAAGCAAATGAAGAAAAAAAATTTCAAGATCAAATGTCCCTGCCATATATACATATTTATCAATATATTCCTTATATTTATTTATTATTTTTGTGGTGAATTTTTTGTATGTAATGATTTAATTTGTAAGTTTTTAAATTTATTTTTCCTGATACTTTTAATTATTTTTAAATCATCATGTTAGTATTATATCAATATTTATTTTATTTTTTATGTATAATATTAATTGAACATTTAAATATGTACATTTTAATTTAATAAAAAAATTAATTAAAATTTTATAATAGACATTTAAAAATAATTTCTCTTTGTAAAATAGTCTTAATATTAAAAGTGTTTTGATACTTGTCAAATTTTCGTCATTTAACTCACAAAAACACGTTTTAGAAAATATTAGCCAAACACAATTTGCTTAGCAAAAGCATTTTTCAAATGAATTAGCCAAACACATTTTTTTAAAAAAATTAATAAAAGTACTTCAAAAAACCTAAAGGGAAAATTATGAAAAATAGTAAAAATTACAACTTATTTATGGAAAACAATTATAACAATACGTTGTTTTTATAGCAAACCCTCCCCTCTCTCCCTTGCCTCTCCTCCCTCTCTCTTGCCCTCCCCTCTCTCTCCTGTCAATAAGAAGAAATCCATTCAAATGTATTAGGATAGTTCGAATATATTTGTGTTTTTTCCCTTCAAATAATTTACATCCACGTAAACAACACTTTAACCATAGCCACAAAAAACATAGAACCCAAACCCAAACGAGGCCATTCACTACACAGTTGCTTCCTTCCTCTTACATTTCCAGTTTTCCACTGCCTCTACTTCCCCATGAATTATCCCCCAAAATAGTATTGAAGTCCAAAAAATGCCATTTGCTGCAGCATTAGCAGCACCGTTGGCACCCCAAATCTCTTCACATAAAAAAGTGTGGGCTTCTTCCGGCACAATCAGGAAAAATAGCAATGCCCAAAGACAAAAATTGGAAAAGAATGCTCTTCGGAACGTAAAAGAGGTAGTTAAAAAGGATGCGGAGTTCATAAAGAAGGGAATTGGCAAGGGCCTGCAATGGGCTAACAAAGCCTTTCGCATTCCCAAACTCACTAAGTCACTTGATGATTTCATTTGGCTTCGTCATGTTGAGGAACCGCGGGTCTCTTCAGAGTTTTTTGATGCCCCCTCTTGGCCTCAACCTAATTACCCAGGTTCCTCTTTTTTCTTTCTTTTTTTTGGATTACTTGGAATTTGTTTTCAACTGAAATTATAATGTTTTGTACTTTGTTACGTGTAAATCTGTGCTATGTAATGCTGAGTATGTGTTTGATGTTATGTGGGTGGTTGTTTGCAGAATTGCAGCAACACGGTAATTTAGTTTTCTTTCATATTCCCCTATTTTTTGAATTCGTGGGTCACGGTGGGGATTCAATGTGTTTAACCGGAAAATGGTACACTTGAATTTGTCACGAGATCAAGGATACGCGGATTGAGTTGACTGTTTGTTCGTTTTAAGTAGATAGATATGTTATTGGATAAGTTTATTAAGAACAAAAATGTATTGAAATAAATAAAGGAAACAGGAATGCTCAGATATTTCTTGATTCAGCTTGGTTCCGGAGATAGCTTAGTGCATCAGATTCTGGAATCTGAAACGTAAAATGCTCTTGTTCTTGAGAGCTCAGACATAGTGAAGAATTTAAATAATAGAAAACTTGGAGCACAAGAGTATCAATGTATTCCATAGTATTGCCAAAAAGTCAACCCTTTACAAGTGAATGAAAACTACTATTTATAGGCAACAAAGATTATATGTCAGCCAATAGGAATGCTTCACTCGAGCCTTAAAGTACTATACAACAACAACATACCCAGTGGAATCCCACTAAGTGGGAGCTGGGGAGGGTAGAGTGTACGCATACCTTACCACTACCTCACAAAGAGAGACTGTTTCTGAAAGATACTCAGCTCAAGTAAATCAAGCCCAAGTAAAAGAAGAAGAAAACAATGAGGAAAGCATAACCGCTAATAAGAAAAACAATGTAAAGTTTGCAAGGGAGAGACTAACAACAGTAAAATAGTATAATAATCGAACCACAATAAACAACATATGGCAAGAACTACAAGGGTACAACAACAACTACTACTACTACTACGGTGGACACTAACCTTCACAAGGCAAGACAACACTCTACCTCTACTAACCTTCTACAATCTACCTTAATATGTGACCTCTACTGGTTCCTATCTAGAGTCATATTCTCGGTAATATGAAGTTATGCCATGTCTTGTCGAATCACCTTTCTCCATTACTTTTTCAACCTACCTCTTCCCCTCCGCGTACCCCCTACAACTAGCCTCTCGAACCTTATTACTGGGTGTCAGCGCACCTTCTCTGCACATGTCCAAACTATTTTAGTCTCGCTTCCCTCATCTTGTCCACTACAGAAGCCACTCTCACATTCTCCTAGATAACCTCATTCCTATTCTTATCGCACCTAGTATACCCACATATCCATCTCAACATCCTCATCTCCGCAACACGCATATTCTGAACATGTGAGTTTTTGACTGACCAACACTCCATCCCATACAATAAGGACGGTCTAACCACCACTCTGTTGAACTTACCTTTGAGTTTAGGTGGTACCTTCTTATCACACTACTCTAGAGGCAAGCCTCTATTGCTGCTCCAATGCAATGTTGTCCAAACAATAATGTAATTTTTTTTGGGAGTTCGGGAACACAAGACTTGATTCAAAACTTCAATTATCACGATCACGTAAGTAACATAAAAGAGAGTTCAACAAGTTGGAAGCGACTAGGGGTGTGTGCAATATCGATGGAGTTTCAACTCAATAGGCAATGGCCAACTAGTTACAAACCAATTAACACATGGATAGCATTTGGTCGATACTATATCCAATATTCTCTCAAACTAATGTATACGTATATCTTGGATTCTTCCGAACTTCAAGACCATGCAAACAAAACACCTAGCATTGCTTGAGTGGGTTAGACTATCTGTAGATCTACCCTTATATGAGAAATCAATCAGATTAGACTATCTCTAACTCTAACCCAATGACCAATTTCTCAAGTTCTCACTAATGAAGTCTTACCAACCTTATTTTGCTTTCTCAAGTCAAAATAGAGTTAGGTTCAACCACTGTTTGCAACCATTGATTTTTAGATTAAACCTCGAAGACAACAACAGATCCATGCATAATAGCTGATTTAAGAACTATTTAGTCACTACCCATTCAAGTTTACACCCATATCATGCACACACACACCCCTAGCAAGAGATTTAGTTACTCATAAATAACAAAATAGAGAATGTACCATCAAAGTTATACTCCATTCATAAGGTGTAATCAAATTCAGATCCAAGCTCAGAGAAGTACAATTTGGGTTTTCTTCTTCAACAACGAAAAACTATTCTTCAATGTCTATTCTCTACTCTCTACTATGCAATAATGAAAACTAACTAGAATATCCCCAATTGGGAAGATCGAAAGAAGATGATAGTACATAATTACACATTCAATAATATCCTTGGAACCTGCCAAAGGAAGCCTTTTCAGCATCAAGTACGAGTTTTCCCTTTTCTTTCGTCTTTCACTTGTGCTGCAGGTACAAAACCGTCCATAGACAATTGTGGCGCTGTTTCAGTTTGCTCCAAACCAGTGGCACATGCGCCAGATCGACGAAGTGCTGGTTCAAAACTGTCAAGCACAGGTGCCTTACACAATGCCTTCCTTCTTAGCCGGCGTTGCACCTACGGAACACCGGTGCACTCCTGCTAGATGTCAGTTCCTTGCCGGTGTATTCAGTGATTCTTTAGTTCAAATCCTTCATTCTTCATTTTTCAAGAAATGCCTCTACATAAGAGAACAATGACCTAAAATTCCTTCTATTAGCATTAAAACATAACAATAATTCATGAATAAAAGTCAAATAAGTTGGTAAAATATCAACTCATCAGGCACCCAAGGGTGTGGACTAGTGGTCAATGAAGTGGTTGAGAACCCTGAGGTCTCTGGTTCAAAACTCAATAGAGACAAAAAACACTAGGTGATTCTTCCCATCTGTCCTAGTCTTGGTGGACAGAGCTACCTGGTACCTGTTATTGGTGGGAGGTGATAGGTACCCCGTGAAATTAGTCGAGGTGCGTGAAAATTGGCTCGGACACCACGGTCATAAAAAAGTTTAAATAAAAACTACCAACTCATCAGTAATCACATTGAAATCCCCTCCTACTAGTTGTGGGGAGTTCATATGTGAGGCAATATCATACAGGTCATCCCACAATGCAATTTTAGTAGTCCTGTCAGTAATAGCATAAGTTATTGTCACAACCAGTTCTTGGCCTCCATCTAAATGAAGAAGGTTGAATGACAACAACGGCTCAGTATCTCTTTGAACCTCCACTTGAATGTCGTCTTCCACAAAAATTCAGATTTTGCCATTAATATTATGTAGTACAGTACCCATCCACAATCTATACATGTTTATATGTCTAATGTGCTTAAAAGGTTCCAGTATTTCAATAAAATTAAAGTGTTTTTGTGTGTTTAATATAACTACTCTCTCAAAGGCCTGTTGAGTTGAGTATTCACAAACCTTATATTCCATACGAGAGAGCAATTCATTGAGACATACCCAGGCAAAATCTTTCTTTGTTTGCATACTTCCCACTGCCTTAGGAGGTATACTTTTGTCCCATGCCTTATGCTCTCTTCCTTCTCTTCTTGCCTTTGTGATCTGTCTAGGAGATAGATCTTCTTTGTTACTCTCATGTAGTAGGCTTGAGTTGTTATCCACCTCCTCATCATCGTATCAATCTCTTTCTCTACTTCATCACCTGTGGGGTCTCCTTATTTGGGACATCATGCTTATGTTTCTTGGCCACTAGTTGCTTGTACTATCCTCCTTGTCTTTGTCCTCATTATTCTCATCCTTTGTTGATTCCTGTTTGTTTTATCATCAGTCATAGTGTTAACCACTTTTGTCTACCCTTCTTGTGCAGTTGTATCTTGCAGAAGAGATGTGTTAGCCTCTCCTATTCCTGTGATTAATTCACTCTCCTGATTCCCATCTGGTGGTTCTTTTGGAGCTTCTATCTCTCCATGTAGCTCCTCTTCTTGAACCTTTTCCTTCTCCATTTGAGCTGAGACACTCATGTTGTTGACTTGATCAATAGTCGTTAACAGTCCTTACATATCATGACCTTGAAGCTTACAATGAGTTCAATATTTTGGTAGGTAATCGTATTGAATTTCTTGCCATTTCGATTTTACTTCCCCTGATTCTTCCTCAATATGATTTATCTGTATCCTCTTTGGCAACTCCTTCAGTAGGTCGACCTCCACTTTTACCCTAGCACATCTAGGTCTTGTTTGACAGTTTGTGGCCTTGTCGATCACTAAGGTCTTCCAACTTCATTAGCCATGGAAAACATCGATTCCTTATCAAACAAGTTTGTGGCATTCCTAAAAAGGATATCCATGCTATGGCAATAGTTGTTTATTGCTCTAGAATAAACTTTGGATCTCTTAAAGGAAAATAACTGTTTCTAACTCATAGCTCTCATGCTCATGACATTAACGTTGCATAATCTTCAAGTAGTGATAATCTGATTAGAGTATGTCATTCCTCCAAGAATCTGATATTACAAGGCCCCTTAATCTCTAATTGTATTGGAATCACCTTCCTGAGTTCATACAAATCTGTACGACCATATGAGAACTTTGCGTTGATCGCAAATTGCATTCCAGTTCATGAACACTCATGGGATCATGCATCAAATATCTTGTCCTTGCACATCTCGACTACCTATAGTTCAACCTTCTAGAACTCGTACAACTCTTGACTTATCATTACTGTCATGGTCCAGCCAATTCACATTTTGTATCAGATCTTTTTTATCAACTATAAACTTGTCTCCTATTAGTCCATCATTAACACTTTGAAAAGGCATTGATTAGGTTGCACCGTCTCTTGAGGACATGCAATTTCACCATTTTACAAAAAGTTCAACCCTTCCATGCCACTCCTCGATGATGATCTCTTAACTTCACAACTCGAGAGACCTCAATTTTGGCCATGGTTTAACTTTACAACTTCTTTGTATCCATTTGAGGTTTTCTACGCTAATTGTCATCTCAGTTGTAATGTCTCCAAACCAGTATTCTGGACATCAATTGAGGTAGTCCATTCTAAATTTCAAGGAAGTTTTATCAATTTCAATGTGCATGAGAATTCCATCCAAGTGTGAGGTCTCTTTTGTTTCTACTTCTAATTTTTAATTTTTAGTAGGGCTGGGTGGTGGAGATGAGGGTGAGGAGGGGCGAATCTATTTTCGATGCTGGGGTGTTCAACTACTAAAGCCATTTATCTTATTAGGAGACTGGTGGAATAGTATAGGGAGAAGAAGAGGGACCTACACATGGTGTTCATCAACCTTAAAAAGGCATACAACAAAGTCTTGAGGTAGTTTCTATGGAGATGCCTGGAGTCAAGAGGTGTACTTATGGGGTACACTAGGGCGATTAAGGACATGTATGCTGGAGCGAATACCTTGGTAAGGATAGTGGGAGGAGACTGAGAGCACTTTCGAGTTGTGATGGGCTTGTGTTAGCTCTTAGCCCATTTTTATTTGCCTTAGTGATGGATGTATTGACGCGACAAATCCAAGGTGAGGTGCCATGGTCTATGTTATTTACAAATGACATAGTTTTGATTGTTGAGACTCGCGGTGGATTTAACGCTAAGCTGGGGGTTTGGAGACAGACTTTGGAGTTTAAAGAGTTCATGTTGAGCGGGACACCAAGATAGAATACTTGGAGTGCACGTATAGGGACGAAACACATGATGTTGGTGTGGAAGTGAGGCTTGATACCTAGACCATCCAAAAAAGAGGAAGTTCTAAGTATCTTGGGGCTATTATTCAAGGTAGTGGAGAGATTGATGATGATGCCACACGTCGTATTGATACATGGTGGATGAAATAGATACTCGTATCCGGTGTCTTGTGTGATAAGAAAGTGCCACCAAAAACTTAAAGGCAAGTTCTACGAAGTGGTGGTTAGACCAAACTATGTTGTATGAAACAGATAATTGGTCAGTCAAGAACTCTCATGTTCAGAAGATGGAAGTTGCAAAAATGAGGATGTTGAGATAGATGTGTAGTTACTATGATTAGGAGAGATAAGATTATTAATGAAAATTACCGAGACAAGCTGGGAGTGGCCTCAATGAAAGACAAGATGAGGAATACAAGATCAAGATGGTTTAGACATGTGAAGAGGAGATTCATGGATGGCCCAGTACGGAGGTGTGAGAGGTTGGTTATGGATGGTTTCAAGAGAAGCAGAGATAGGCCAAAGTAGTATTGGGGACAAGTTATTAGACAGGATATAACACAACTTTAGCTTACCAAGGACATGTCCTTAGATAATAGGCTACGAAGGACACAAATTAGAGTAGAGGGCTCGTAAATAGCTATGTTGCGTGTACTCTTCATTTTTGCTGCTGAACCTGTCTTAACGTGATACTTGTGCGGGCGCAAGTGTGGTATGTGTGTGAGATTCGGTCAATTCCATCTAGATACTTTGATTAGAGTTAAAAACAAATTTTGGGGGAAGATTGAGAATTCAAAAATCTTGGTAACTGAGATGGATGAACTTCGACGACATTTTGGCAGAGAGGCAGTAGGAATGAGCTACAATTGAGGTTTTGGTGTATTTGTAGAGGTAAAGACGAGTCTGATTAGGGAGAGAATATAAAACTAGGTTTTTACAGAGATTTTTTCGAAATGTCTTGTTTACCCTTTATGGGCCTCCATGTTTCAATTAAAATTATTTAAACATTTCGGCCTAACCAATTCTAGTGACATTTTACCTTTCATGGGCCTATTGTTTGTATAATTAGTATTGTGGACTTTGTTGGACTACTATTGTAGTGTAAAAATCCTTCAATGACTGGGACAACAAATCTCAATATGTATCATTTACACAATTTTTTTTAGCATTATAATTGTTTAGGACTTTGGAGATAAGACTAGGATACCTAATGTCACATTTGACTCAAAATTATGTTTTATTTATCACTTTACGAACATGAATGAATGAAAGATTGAATTTTACAAAGTATCTCTCAAATTTTAGAATATCTTTATAACTCTATTTTTATACTGTTGAATATTTTAGCTGAATCCCCGCACCCGCATTCATACTTGGATTCGTACCCCCGAATCTTAATATTTAGATTTTGCCGAATCCGACTCTTGAATATGCACCCTTCTCAGATACCCCCACCCGATTCCGAGCAACATAGGTAAATAGCCCTTCCATACTAGTAGTCGTAGTAGTTTCTTGGTCTTCGATTTCTGTTATTATCTGTTGTTTCTTGTACTTTGATTATTGTAATAATTTGTTGTAGTTTTTTTTTAAAGAATGTTTTGTCATGCTATCGTTAGTATTTTGTCGTGCCTTCTTCACTTCCATATTTCTTTTCCCGAACTACTTTTCTGTGCTTCTCCTTGAGTCAAGGATCTATTGGAAACAACCTCTCTATCTTCCAAAGTAGGGGTAAAGTCTGTGCACGAACTACCTTCCCCAGATCCCACTTGTGGTATTACACCGAGTATGTTGTTGTTGTTGGTAAGGCGTGGCTGGTCAATACTACTACCTTCAAGGGTAAAGTTGAATAAGAAGACACTTAAACCATCTTTTATATTTTGTGAGTGAATGGCAGGGATTACATTGGATATGTTGTTGTTGGTAGGGCGGGGCTGGTCAATATTACTTCCTTCAAGGGTAAAGTTGAATAAGAAGATACTTCAACCATCTTTTATATTTTGTGAGTGGATTGCAGAGTATTGATCTAAGATTTCAGGGGATGATGGAGTGTAATGGCTAAATGCTAAACTTAAAGGACCTTTTATTCTTTTGAGCCCCATTATAACATAGAGAAAGTTTTAACCTCTAATCATCAACATTCCCTTAATGTTGGTTTTCATTTATAAAATTACCATACTTATCAAAAAAAAAAATATAACATAGAGAAAGTTCAAAGAAGGAACTACAAAATCCTTTCCAGTATGTCAGTTTGGTGCATATCACTTCAAAGAAGTGGGAGGACCTCAGATCAAGTGTACTTTGTCGACCACTTATGTTCCTCTGGAAATTTTAGTATGTGGTAAGTGGTGCATGGTAATTGTTGTTTTGTTTTTATAATCCACTTATCATCATGGTACCCCCAACAAAGATGGTCACCCTTGAAGTAAAGGAAAAAAAGTTGAGATTGTTGAGAGTTTAACGAAGTTCGAAACAAAAGGAAAATGTTTCTCTATGGCCAGGGTGGGGACTAACCAACTGTTAATTGATCGTATAAATACTGATGTACAAGAGTAAGAACATATATTAGTTGGTATTGTGTGTATATTTGCTACGCCAAGCTAGCTCATCATAGGGGTTTCTATTTCAAGAAGGCTCAAGTTCTTCCTTTATTAAGGTAAGGTCCTAGTGTAAAATTACTACTCACTCTGTCCCATATTAACTGATCACCTTTCTAAATATACATGTCCCAAATTACTTGATCACTTAATAAATTAAGATAAAATTAATTAAATTTTTCCTATTTTACCCCTATAATTAATACTCATCATCATGCTTAATGTTCCCATAATTTCTCTTTGGAAGCTTTAACAAAATTAAAGTTTCTAGAATTTATATTTCCAAAGAGTTCATTAAATACTTAATTACTCCTTTGTACTCTTGCTCTCACCCATTTTGGAGTACTTATAATAGAATTGTTTAAGAACAAGTATACACGTGAACAATCAAAAACAACTGATAAAGTGAGAACATTACTATAATGCGAAGATCAAACAAAATAATGGAGCGACAAGTTATAATGAATCTGCCAAAATTTGAACATCCAAAAAATTCCTTTGAAATTTTTTGGAAGAAAAAAGTGTTTCACCATGTATTGATATTGAAATAAATGTGCATAAGTTTCAATAATACCTTTTGTATGCCTTATGTCATCATAAATTATCTTGATATCCATCAATATGGATAAAAGATAAATTAGTCAAATTAATATCTTATTTATGATTTCTCAAGTATTGTGTAAAATGGAAAGTGATCAGTTAATATGGGACGGAGGGAATATTTTTTGATTCTTACTTGATTAATTTTTATGCCCACAAACCTTGCCTCGGAAATTAAAATATTTTAAGCACGAGTTTTTATGGTCCATTGGCCAATTTAAGTTACTATGGGGAAAGGATCCCCTCCAGTAAAATTTGTTCTATTGGCCAATTTAAGTTACCATGGGGAAAGGATCCCCTCCAGTAAATTTTGGTCCATTGGCCAATTTAAGTTAGCACAAGGAAAGGATCCCTGCAGTAAATTTTGCTCCTTTACTCTTTACTGGAGTTATGAATGTGTGCCATGTTTTAAAAATAACTCTTAAACGTTTGAAATAAGTGCATCTTAACACAGTAGACAAATTATATAATAATTTTATTCTTAATACATTGCTCCCTCTGTCCCATATTAACTGCTCACTTTCCATTTTACACGATACTTAAGAAATCATAAATAAGATGATTAATTTGACTAATTTACCCTCTATCCATATTGATGAATATAAAGATAATTTATGATGACATAGGGCATACAAAAGGCATCATTGGAACTTATGCACCTTTATTTCAATATCACTACATGGAGAAACACGTTTCTCTTCCAAAAAATTTCAAAGGTTTTTGGATCTTCAAATTTTGGCAGATTAATTATAACTTGTCGCTCCATTATTTTGTTTGATCTCCGCGTTAAATTGATGTTCTCACTTTATGAGTTGTTTTTTATTGTTCACGTGTATACTTGTTCTTAAACAATTCTATTGTAAGTACTCCAAAATGAGCGAGAGCAAGACTACAAAGGAATAATTAAGTATTTAATGCACTCTTTGGAAAGATAAATTCTGAAAACTTTAATTTTGTTTAAGCTTCCAAAGAGAAATTATGGGAACATTAAGCATGATGATGAATATTAATTATAGGGGTAAAATAGGAAATTTTATCTTAATTTAGTAAGTGATCAAGTAATTTGGGACATGTATATTTAGAAAGGTGATCAGTTAATATGTTTAAACAAGTACAAAGATAATAAATGAATGAAAGAAAAAAGGAACTATTTGTTTTCTGTTTTTCTTGGGTACAATTTATTTTCTGTTGCTATTATGCAAGAAAAGAAGACAAAAAGTCTAAATGAACATTTTTAAAAAATTGAGTTTATAATGTTGATCCAATCCTTCAAAAGTAATTCTCTAACACATGTCCATAAATCCATTTAAGAGAATGGAGCAAAATCCACTGGAGGGGATCCTTTTCCTATTGCAGGGTGGTGGGGAGACCAGGTCATATTTTGTCTTTATCTTATTCCTTATAAAGTTTGTCAAGGCAGGCTCGCAAAAGCTATTTTGTTTCTCTATGAAGAGATCTAGGAAATGTTGCTGTCTTTTCTGTATGGCTCTGTGTGTGGTGCGCCAGAATTATGTTTATTACTCATGTCCATCTTCAGGTTGTTGAGTGTAAAAATAAACTTAATGCATCCTTGTCCTACAATATT
>JAJOOR010020926.1:0-11491 GCA_036250505.1 Solanum acaule | reverse complement strand
TATTTTACATAGCTATACATTGGTCCATATTCATCTAACAAATTTGTATGCATATGTTCCAACCAAAATTGGTATACATTAGTCTGTATTCACCTAAAAAATGTGTATACATTTATTTACATCGAGATTGATATTCATTTCCGTATTCATCTAATAAATAGGTATACAATAGCTTGCATTACTATTTTTATAATTTTACATTGTTATATATCGATTTGTATTCATTAACAAATTTGTATACATTTGATTAAGACAAAATTAATATTCATTATCAAATGGGAAAAATATGTGGATAAGCAAACATATACTAGTTAATTAGCTAACATAGCTATAGTTTGAATTAATTACGGCTCGGAGCTTAATTTTAGCTGTAATTACATCGTCTCTCTCCTCTCTTCCTCTCTCTCGCCTCTCGCCTCTTTTATACATATACAAATACAAATTATACATATACAATTTTATGACATATATACAAATACAATTAGTCTCTCTGCCCTCTCTCCTTCCTATCCCAATCTCGCTCACCTCTCTCCTCCCTCTCCCAGTCTCGCTCGCCAAATATTCAAATACATATGTATATCAGTTACATATATACAATTATCTGACAGATATACATATAGAATTCGCCTCTCTCCACTCTTTGCCCTCTCTCCTCCCTCTCCCAATCTCGCTGGCCAGATATACAAATACATATGTATACCAATTACATATATATAATTATTTGACAAATATACATATACAATTTGCCTCTCTTCACTCTGTGCCCTCGCTCGCCTCTCTCTCCCAATTTCGCTCGCCTCTCTCCTTCCTCTTACATGTAGCTACGAATCGTAATTAGAAAACTACAATTATGGAGCATAATTAAGTTATTTTTGAGTGTGTATATGTGAAAATTCCTCTTATCAAATTCAGTCAACAAAATTTTAATAGTGTACAAAATTGTCATAAATAAATAAATATATCATATAAGTACCAAAATGAATACTCTAAAAGCAAGTTAGTGTATTCAATAACTTTGGTAATTGTGCACGACCGAGTCTACACCCCAATCGAGACACAGTACAAGTGATTCGAGGCCAACCCTTGGCTTAACATATCAAAACATATCATATGGAACTAATGCGAAAGCTGAAACATATGCTTATTAAGTCTTAATAAGGACATCAATAAATTCATAATGACTGAACAACTAATATTTGAGCAAGCCTTTAGTGTCTAAACTTAAGGAAATAAGTTTACCGGGACATGACCCCCATCCACCTCAAACCAAATACACAAAGAAACTAACTAAAGTCTGACAAACAACTAATCCATGAAGTCCCCAAATGAGCACACTATTTGCACTCATTACTATTCTTACAAAGTTGAATCAGCACTTCAGCAGCAATATCCATCTCTTCACCTCTTATAGATTTCAAATTCTTGCTGATATCTCTAACTTTGCCCCTGTTTTCCCTGTTATGACATCTTTAAGAGTTTTCGCGATTTCTCCTCTGTGAATTTTCCCATTATCATCTCTAACAATCTCTACGGCGACTCCCAATTCTACTATCAACCTAGCATTTGATGGTTGATCATACTGTATAGGCATAGCTATTATAGGAACCCCAAAATCTACACTTTCCATTACTGAATTCCAACCACAATGACTAATAAATCCTCCGGTACTCGGATGATTTAGAATTCTTGGCTGTGGTGCAAATTTGTCCAAAACTTTTCCCCTTTCTCCAATTCTTTCAAGAAAACCTTTTGGCAATGTATCTTCAAGATTTTGGTCTTCCCCTTTCGGAAATCTTGCAACCCATATGAAATTAACATTACTTAACTCCAACCCGAACGCTACTTCTTCCATATCTTCTTTTGACAAGAAATACTCACTCCCAAAGGAGACAAAAACAGTTGAATTCTCATCTTTTGTTCCTAGCCATTCCATGAGCTCCTTGTCGTCCGCGTTGTTAGTGATTGGATCTTGGACTGGTGTACCAACTGGAACAACCTTCCAATTGATCAATTCAGTGCAATGATCTATGTATTTTGCCTCTATAGTTCTAGAGGTACTTATCAGCATGATTTGAATATTTCCATCCACTAAACGATCCTCGAAATCTTTAGCATACATTTTTTCTTGTTCAATTTTGCTGAGATTAATAGCAGGGAATGGGAATACAGCCTCTGGTTTCTTTACTAAGTAAAAAAGATACGAAAACACAGCTGCACCAAAAGTTATGAGCTTGACAGCTGGAATGTTCTGTTCATTCGCGACGTGTTCAGCCCATTGCTGCAACATGTCATAAATCACCATATCAGGTTTCAGATTTTGCAAGATTTTCGAGAAGTTTGGTTTGGACATTTCCAGGGCCTTATGAAGGGTGTTATTGAGATGGGGTGGGAGACCATTAGTCGTATGGTAATGAGGAGGAAGTTCGGGTAATTCTGGTAAGTGAAGTTCGATAAGCTGAATCGAATCAGCATACTTTTCAGGGATTTTCTTGATGGTGGATTTGAGATTTATCGGTGTAGAATAGAGGTAAATCAAGAATCCCCTGTCCGCGAGTTTCTTGGCTACGTTTAGAAATGGAGAAATGTGTCCATAAGCTAACCATGGAAACATGAGTACCTTCAAAGTAGCCATGATCAAAGTATTGAAAAGACACTAAATTTGTGATTCTAAATGAGAGATGGGCCCTTTGGTGTCATTGGATGCCTTATTTATAAGAGATAGAATTGACATAATTAGATTGAAAATTAATATGTTTTTGCCAAATAATTATTTGGCAAATGAAAGTCAAAAGAATTGACATTTAAGAGTCAAAGTGTGGAAATTCTTATTACTCACATTTAAAAATAGTAAAAAATATTTAATAAAGAATTATATCTCTCCTTAAAAGTAGCAAAAGATATTTAATTAAGACTATTTTGACACTATATACAGATTATTTTCCCCATCTATTTGGCATTTGCTAGAAGCTATGATGAAAAACTCAATAAATATCCACGTAACAAATTTGTATACATCTGTTTGTATTAGTATTCAAATACTAATTTGTATTTGTCAAATAGATTTGTATTGGACACATTCACTGGTATTCATAGGCCAATATTCATCTAATAAATTTGTTTGGCTTTCTTTAGGTCAAAATTGATATCCATTAGTTCGTATTCACCTAACAAATATGTATACATTTTTATAAATTGAGGTTCATATTCATTGGTATGTATTCATCTAATAGATATACATTTGCTTGCATTACCAATTTTATAATCTCACATTGTTATCTATCGGTTCGTATTCATTAACAAATTTGTATACATTTGATTGAGACAAAATTAATATTCATTATCAAATTTAATCAATGAAATTTAATATTTTAGCAAAATGTCATTAATAAATAAATCATATGAGTACCAAAATGAATTCTCTAAAAGCAAATTAGTGTATTCTATAACTTTGGTATTAGAGGGGAAGAAAAGGTCAGACACTCTATGAAATTGACTAAAATAAATATGAAAGAAAAAGACAATGATGCAACAAAAACATATAGCAAAACCTATGGAAGTAGAAAACAATTATCATCCATATTTTCTTTTTCTAATTTTAAGGAGAAACTTTAGTTGGTAGTAAGAAGAGAGAAAATACTACTCTCTTTGTCCCTACTTATATGACTTATTTTCTTTTTAATCAGTCCCAAAAAGAACGACATATTACATATCAGGTATAACAATTGAACTTTAAAATACACATTTTACCCTTAATGAAATGATTCACGGCCACACAAATATCTATTACACATTTTAGACCACAAATTTTAAAAAGTCTTCCTTTCTTTCTTCAACTCCGAGTCAAATCAAACTAACTCATATAAAATGAGATAAGGGAGTATATATTTTAATTGCTACAAGAGAAAAATGATATAGACTTGAGAATTCATATTGAAAACTAAAGAAATAATGGTCAAACATATATCTGAACTATCATTTTTTCGATATTTCACATTCTAACTAGGGAAAAAGGACAAATATACCTCCGAACTATCGTAAATGGTATGCAGATACCCTCTGTCATACTTTTGGGACATTGGTGCCCCTGCCATCCAAAAACTAGAGCATATATTCCCTTCACTCTAACGGAAGACTAAATAGGGACATGTGGCGCAATCTTATCCGTCGATCCAATATTTAATAATTGTCGGTCGGTAGATAAGATTATGACACGTGTATGTCCGTTAGTATAAAGGGTATATATGATCTAGTTTTTGGACGGCAGGGGCACCAATGTCCCAAAAGTATGACAGAGCGTATATGCATACCATTTACGATAGTTCGGAGGTATAATTGTCCCTTTTCCCTTCTAACTATTACATGTTCTCTTATCCAATCTGAACTATTGTCGGTTGTTCTATTTTTCTATCTGAATTATCACCATACATATGTTATTACACACCTTGTTGAGCAGATGATTAAGAAAAGCTGAGAGTTGACCTAATCAACTTGAAATGTGTTTTAATACATAGATACTGAGATAGGAAAAGACACAACTAATAGTTCACAAAGCTAAAGAAAGTCATTTATGAGAATCTTATTATTTTTATCAATATATTTTGAAGACAAACAAAAGCACCTCACATACAATATTATTTTGTTAATTGAATCACAACATACCACATTATTTGCATTTATTACAGTTCCTACAAAGTTGAATTAGCTCTTCAGCAGCAGTATCCATCTCTTCACCTCTTACTGATTTCAAATTCTTGCTGGTATCTCTCACTTTAGCCCTCAATTTTTCCCCTGTTTTCCCTGTTATGACACCTTTAAGAATTTTCGCGATTTCTCCTCTATGAATTTTGCCATCATCATCTCTTACAATCTCCACTGCGACTCCTAATTCTACAATCAACCTCGCATTCATTGGTTGTTCAAGATGCATAGGCACGGCAATTATAGGAACCCCAAAATCTATACTTTCCATTACTGAATTCCAACCACAATGACTTATAAATCCTCCGGTACTCGGATGATTTAGAATTCTTGGTTGTGGTGCAAATTTGTCCAAAACTCTTCCTCTTTCTCCAATTCTTTCAAGAAAACCTTTTGGCAACGCATCGTCAAGATTTCGCTCTTCCCCTTTCGGAAATCTTACAACCCATATGAAATTAACATTACTTAACTCCAACCCGAAAGCTACTTCTTCCATATCTTCTTTTGACAAGAAATACTCACTCCCAAAGGAGACAAAAACAGTTGAATTCTCATCTTTTGTTCCTAGCCAATCTATGAGCTCCATGTCGTCCGCGTCATTAGTGATCGAATCTTGGACTGGTGGACCAACTGGAATAACCTTCAAATTGAGGAATTCAGTGCAATAATCTATATATTTGGCCTCTATAATTCTAGAGGTACTCATCAACATGATTTGCCTATTTCCATCAGCTTGACGAACCCCATCATCAGGTTCTATCTCTTTAGCAAATTTTAGTGTTTCATTCATTTTTACTTGTTCACTTTTCCTGAGATAAATTTCAGGGAATGGGAATACATCCCCTGGTTTATTCAGTGATATGGTAAAATACGAAAACACAGTTGCACCCGAAGTTAGGAACTTAACTGCTGGAATGTTCTGTTCATTCGCGACACATTCAGCCCATTGCTGCAATATGTCATAAATCACCAAATCAGGTTTCAAATTTTGCATGGTTTTTGAGAAGTTTGGTTTGGACATTTTCAGGGCTTTTTGAAGGGTGTGATGGAGATGGTGTGGGAGATCATTGGTAGTATGATGGAGAAGTTCGGGTAATTCTGGTAAGTGAAGTTCAACAAGCTGAATCGAATCAGCATACTTTTCAGGGATTTTCTTGCTGGCATATTTGAGATTGATGGGCGTAGAACAGAGGTAAATCAAGAATTCCCTATCCGCGAGTTTCTTGGCTACGTTTAGAAATGGAGAGATGTGTCCATAAGCCAAGAATGGGAACATCAGTACCCTCAAAGTACTAAGAGGCTCTGTAACTTGTTTAGCCATGATCAAAATCTTGAAATGAAAGAAGGGTGAGAAATGAGAGATGGTTTCTCTATGGAGTTGGCTTGCTTATTTATTAAAGAGAAAAGACTCAAATATGTATCGAACTTTGAGAAAATGCTCATCTATGACATTCGTTAAAAAATTATCTCATCTATGTCATTTTTGTTTGAGAAAAGGCTCATCCATGTCATTATTTGTTAACTAAAATGACATAGGTGAGCCTTTTTCTCAAAGTTGGATGACATATTTGAGTCATTTCCCTTTTTAAAATGATTTAATTAATGACGTAAACAAATCATAACAAACCATGTATATAGAATAAATTTGCAACATCAGATTTATTTTCAATTAACAAATAATGACATAGATTAGTTTTATCTCAAATGAAAATAACATAAATGAATCAAACTTTTAATCAATAGCACAAATGAACTTTTTTTCTTAAAGTTTGATGATGCATTTAAAAAAGGAAGTGCTAAATGGACAGAAAATTAAAAAAAACTATACTATTTTTATTTTTTTAAAACAAACTGATTATTTTTCATTTCTTAATTAAAAAATATTAAAGTTAAAAGAATAAAAATATTTAAAATAATAAAATAACATAAATAAAATATCATTTTGACCAAAAAAAATTTTGCATTTCAAAATTTTTCCTTTAGTATTAAAAGCATAAGAGAGATGAGGACAAAAAGGAATCATCTACACAAATACGTTACAACTTTTACATTAAAAGCTCATCGAAAAATACACATTACTCAATTCCCCAAAAATTGATGACAACAATGTAGGTGAAAAATACGAAAACCTATGACTTTCTATAAATGATCACATTACTCCCACCGTCTAACAAAAACTATAAGTAAAAGAATAATTTACTACTCTCCGTCTCATTTTATATATCATTCCTTTCTATAAATAGTTTGGACCACAATACTTGTCATTTCATAAAATTTATGCATAAATTACCATATTTTGCCTATTATACCCTTGATAGAATAGTTAATTAATCTTGTCATTTATTAATAAAGTTGATTTAATAAAACATTAAATAAGGGTAGAAGGGTAAAGTTACATCATTTCTTAATACAAGTGCAAAGTAAAAAGAGGACATATAAAATGAGACGGAGGGAATATATTATCCTTTGAATATAATAAATATAATGTCTTGAAAAGTATAATAGGAAAATGACTATAATTAATGATAAAAGTAAATTATGAATTAAGTGTAAAGTTATCCATTGATTTCATAAAGTGGACAAGTACTGTAACGACCGGGTTCCGTCGTTATAAAAATGCCAACGGGGAAAAATTTGGGGCCGGAAAAACTTTTTCGTAGTATTTGTATTTTCCCAACCTTGTCCAGATTTGGACGAAATCGGAGTCCTTGAGGTGTGGGGAAATCTGGTAACAATCGGGTGAGTTGTTTTTGAGTTTGATTGCATGAGTAGTTAGATAACTTGTTAAGGAAACCATACGACTTTACGGAATTGAATTTGGGTGAGTAGATCTCCGAGAATCCATCTTAGCATGAAGGGTATTTTCTAAGCGTCGTGGGTTAGAAGTGTGTTGTGGAATGGGGGTTTGTAATTCTTTAAAATAGCTCTCTGTTTTGAAAATGTCGTTATAGCGAGATATGGGGCGCTGTGGTGGGTACGACGAGACTTAAAATCGTAGGGGAAAGAGGAATAGTTCAGTGGTTCAAGAATGCCGCTCTAACGGGGATTTGGATCGCTCTGGCGTCGACGCTACAACGGGGTGAGGGCCGCTGTGGCGAGCCAGACGCGACTTAATGTCATTAATAAACCCCTAAATGACCTCATTATGCACTATTCGACTTTTTGAGCTAAGGAACGACTCCTAGGCGACTCTTACTCGTTTTCCACCATTCTTGAGGCTAAATGTAAGCTTTTCACTCCCCGAATCCATTTTTCGATCCGTAGAACCTAATAGAATAGGTGAATAATGACGGGGAAGGGTTTTGTTATAAATTCTATGGCTAAAACAACTCTAAATCGGTTAGTTGGGATCATAGGTTTGATCTAGGGTTCATAGAATTGTTATAGTTTCGGGTAATTAGCGATTGATGGTTGATTCCCGTGTTATTGTGATTATTTGTAGACCAAGAACAAGCGGAACGAATCCGGAAAGGGAAGGATCAAGTTTCTTAGGGTTTCAAGCTTGTTTTGAGGTAGGTGATGATTGTGATTCTATGATTGTGTGATGTATGTTTGTTCTTGCTTCATTATGATACTTGTATATGTATGAATGTTGCAATGTTGATCACACTTGTTGTAAATGAGATAGATGAAATATCATTGCCATGAAATCATGATTTAAATGTATGATCTTGATGATGTACTTGTGTTTGTGAATGTGGTGTGTGAATGGGATCGGATTGCCACGTTCCGGCATGCTAACTGTTTGAGTTTGGGTTCCGTGAGAGGACCAATGATGTGCTATAAAATGTGAAGTTGTTCATAAATGTTGATAATGTTGTATATGTTAATATATATGCATGTGATTATAATGTTGTTTGATTTGTTTATGTTGCACTAGTGGGATAGCCACGTGATCCTACCAGTACACTTTGATTGTGTACTGATTCTGCACTTGTTCTTATTTTTGTTAAGTACAGGGCATTTTCACACGACTATTGACAGACCTCGTATAGAAGATCAGTGATCATCGCTTTGAATTCAAGGGTGAGCCAATTCTTCCGGGCTGCCATGTGATTCTCTTTCGTCTATGTCCATCATTTTTGAACTTAGATATTGTTGACACCCAATTTTGGACCTCCACAACGTGTATTAATCATCGAGTTTCTTAAATCCAAACGACTTGAAATGATCGACTTTATAAAATTTAAACATTTTTCAAGTTATTTTAAATAATTTTGTCACTTTCTATGAAAAAGAATTTATATATTATATATGTGTTAGATAGTTTTATATATAACTAATGCATTTTTATAAATGTTCGAAAATCACCTCAAAAAGATTTTATTTTGCTTAAATATTCTACTAATTAGTTTAGTTATATAATAGTTTACACTTTTGAATTAATTAGTTTATAACTAATTCAATTATTTTATTTCGTTAAAATTAAGAAGCTCGTTAATTAATTTATATTAATTCATCTTATGTAATTACTAGCCGAATTTTACTAAATGAATTCAATTTGGCTACATTCCTAATTCATCGGCTAAATTCGTAATGCAATTGACCACTCAATTCGATTAAAATTGTAACTTGTTAGCCATTACTTTTACCTCACTAATAGGACCATTTTTTGGGCTTTTATCATACAATTTTCAGCTGCCCAACTCTTCCAAACCAGTCCAAATCAGTAAGGCCCATCAGCGATGCATTTTTCAGCAACACCATACGTACAGCAGCCCACAAAACAGAGAAAAACCCATTCCAAAATAACCCACCTGCTATACATCAACAAATATATATCATCAGCCCACTTTTCAACCCATACCCAGCCCGTTTCCAATTCTAAAAGAACCCAGAAATTTCCAATATTTCCAGTCCAACGTTACAGCAGCAAACGACGCCTACACAGATATAGACGGAAAGCAGTAGCTGTTCAAGCGTTTCTCCAGCCTAGTACTGTTTCTGTACGACTCTCTGCGTTTCCAGCAGGCAGCAGGCACGTTTTTCCTCCCTTTCCTCCTCCGGAATAGGTCGAATTTCAGAGAAAAAGTATGCCTCTCTTCAATGGTGAAAGAAATTAATGGCATTTGAATTTTGAATGGACCCTTTTCCTATCCGTTTTTCACCCTTTCCCCCCCAAAATCTGAACCCAAATTCTTTCCCTATAAGTTCCCCTCTCCGTCATTTTGTTAAGAGGGGAGAAAAGGGGAGAAAAAAGAGAAATTCTGAGTTGGAAATTTTGGGTTAGAAAAATTGTTGGCAGAGAACATTGAGTATTAGCCAAGTGTAGAGAGGAAGAAATACATCTAAACCAAAAAGAAAAATCTTTGAACTTGTTTGGATCGATCTTATCCCTTTTTCGTTTTGTCTTGTTTGTCGAGGTCCCCGGAGTCTCTTTCAGTGGTGGTGGAGTCGTTCCCTGCTCGTCTCGTCCCAGTCTTGCTGCTCGGAAAAAGGTAACGCCTCTTCCCTTAGTTACGTTCTATCTCGATTCCAAGCGTTATGTGATAAACTTGCTTCTGTTGGGTTTCTCGGCCCCTGTCTTGTTCTCTTTTTTCTTTTTTTTTTTGACTTCAACACTATTGGACAGAGGCTGGTTTTGTTCGAATATAAGCTTTCTGACTTATTTTCTTCGCTATATGGACTCCTAATCGGTCATCATTTAATCGTTTCATTGTGGATTTGTTACTGTTTAAGTTTAGCTTTCATATCGTTTTGAATGTTCGTCTTGCTTTGATTCCCATGCCTAACATGTCTTCAAACATCAACTGTTCTTCATTTATCTTGTTACTGATTGTGTTGCTATCTGTTTAAATGTTGCTGAATCTTTGCTTCTATGTTTAAGCTTATTTGATTTATCTTTTTTTAGCTAATATTCAAAGTGACAAATACAATGCTATGTCCTTTCTGTCTAGTTGTTGTCGCTTCATTAGCATGGTCCATGGTCCAATTTTCTAATAAGATGTGTTAGCGTATCTATATCTTTAAGTCATTCATTGATTTGGTCAAGTATGTGGTAGCTTTAGTGATGTAGTTTTTGTTGAGTTTAATGATTGTCTAGGCCATAACCTGATTTAATTAATATTATGTTCCATATTAACTTGACATTTGTTAATTGCTGCCTATCTAAGGGTTGGTTATGTCTTGACCTCTTTGTTTGCCTTTGTTGCTGCTGAAAATCTAAAAAAAAAATGCCTAATTCAATTCACTGCGTTAAAATCTAGTGCCATGTGTGAGTATGACTTATGTCCTTGTTTAGATCTCTTATCTCTTATCCATTTAGGCATATTTGTGAGTGTTTATCAGGCTTAAAAGTGTTAGTTTGACTTCTTTTAGCATGCTTAAAATATGTTTGGATGTCTTTATTTATTAATCTCGGTACGGTAAAGGCTTTCTCATTAATTTGTCCTGCCTCTTCAGCATTGATTGTGCTTTTATAAATAAAAAATTTAACCAAACAATCAAGTGTCCAATTTCAGCTTACTTTGATTGTTTCCAGCTAAGCATGTTTATGTTTAAGCAATCAATTTTGAAGCATTGATGTAGTGTGAAATTCAGCCAAATGCCTCTTGTTTGTCTTTATTGTTAACTAGTGAATAAATCCGCGCTTCTTCGTGCGTATTAGACTTTGATATTATATTTTTAATAAAATATTGTAAACTTTAATCAATTATATTATTAATGCGTTTTTTTATGATTTTTCATCAAACAAAAGTTTAGAGTCTTCTATAAAACTTGTCTTTATATAATTTGTACAAGTGAAACAATATTTTTATTTTTCTTAAAAGAACATAAAGAAAGGAAATTAAAG
>JAJOOR010020925.1:0-12729 GCA_036250505.1 Solanum acaule | reverse complement strand
TAATAAATATGTAACTAAAATCATACAATGACATATTTATTATTTAACTAAATAATAAATATGTAACTAAAAATCTTGTTAGCTTTTGGTTGAAAGCTAACAAGATAGTTACAATGATAGTTGCATTGTGGCTTATTATATATAGATATATAGTTTTGGTTAACTTATTTGAATGGTGTAATATATATATAAAAAAATCAAAGAAGTGTTAAAAACAAAAACAATCATTAAATTTGTATTCGTTCTACCTGCGTTTCTGTTCTTTTACTAAGGTATTTAATACTAGTCAAAAGTGAAAGAAAAAGACTATATAATATGACCCCTTCGATATTTTCTCAAAATTAGAACACTTCCAAATTAAAAGGAATCGGATTCTTCTCTACATTTATTATTCCTTGTAATAGTTTTTTATCGTTTTATATCATGTCAATTCTTTTCGTTTTAATTTATATGATCGTATTTAAGCTACAACCATGGCTAAACATGTGCCACGTAGCTATAACACATAGTACCAAACAATAATAAATTCTCAATCAAACAGAAGATCCATGTGGGGAAATCCGCTCTGTTCTTTTTGTCTTTTCATATGGCAGTATTACAAGATACAGACTTTGTTCCTACAATTATTTAATGAGAAATCATTCTATTCCTATTTTTTTTAATTAGTTATAGATGTGCTAATACGCCATTAGTTCATAATCAATATATAAACTTTCAGAGCCTTCATTTTCATCTCTTTTTTTAGGGTGTAAAATAACTAAAAATCTAAGATTTAAAATCGGTGAATTTGAAATGAACACAATAATATACGTAGAGTTCAAGTCAGAAGCAGCAAGTGCAACTATACTCATTATTAATAATTTATTGCATAATGCAATGGGTCCAATTAAAGTTCATATGGTCCGCTTGAAGCCTATGATGTCAACATTTCTTATGAAAATTTAGGTTAAAGCTTTTGTTAATCTTGTAGCTAGATATTGTGAAATTAGGTCTTACGCCTAACTCACACCTCAAAAGCTAGCTCAAAGGGAGGAGGATTGCCCAAGCCTTATAAATAGTCATCTCATTAACCATCAAGGTGGGACTTTTTGCGTTTAACATCCCACCTCACACCCAGTGCTTAGCATTGGTCCGTGGGTAATTTTTGATTATTTTTTTTTGGGTCCCAACATAGGATGAGATGAGTCTTACTCTGATATCATGTGAAATTAGGTTTTAGACCTAACTCACACCCCAAAAGCTAGCTCAAAGGGAAGAGGATTGTCAAGCCTTATAAGGAGTCCACTCATCTCATTAACCATCAATGTGAAACTTTTTGCTTTTAGCAGATATATACTACTCTCTCTGTTTAAAAAAGAATGACCTAGTTTCCTTTTAAGTCTGTTTAAAAAAGAATGACTCATTTCCTTTTTTGGCAACACTTTAACTTTAACTTTTCACGTGGCATGTTTAAGGCCATAAGATTAAAGGGAATTTTGGTACATTTGACATAACTTTAATTTAGAATCACAAGATTAAAAAGTCTTTTTTCTTTTTTGAAACTCCGTTCCAAGTCAAACTAGGTCATTCTTTTTGAAACGGAGGAAATAATTAATTAATAATATGAAGATACAGAGTGTCGTTCCTTTTTGTTTGCATTCATTATTATTTAAAAAAAAGGGTTGCACATGCATCAAAATTATTGAGTGATAAAGAACCAATTAAGCCAACATATACTTATGGGGTATAGTATATTCTAAATGTTTATTTTTAAAATGGAATTAAAAATGCAGCAAGTTCATTGCTAGGAGGAGGTATCACACCAGAAAAGCCCATGGCATTGACTACTAGTAGTGATCAACATACCCCACAAACCCATAATCATCAGATCACTATAGTGGCCGGCCATGGTGCCGCCGCCGCCACCGAAAGTAAAATTGGTGGCAGGAGATTCAGTTTCCGACGATCTACTAATTGGACCATTGATCCTAGGAGGATCCTTCTCTTCTTTGCTACATTGTGAGTTTTTCTCTTAACTTCTTTACATAAGTGGTATATAATAATATTCTTTACGAGTTTAAGTTATATGCACAAAATTTTGAGTTGAGTGATTTAATTGTTATAAAATAAAGTTCAATGACTTTGCTAGATAAATTCACATAGTGGAGTGACCATTTTAGATATTAACTCAAGAATTAATGGGTTACCTAGTAAAAATGATAACTAAAACTTGTGATTTTATCTTTAGTGAGATTTCATTTATGTTAAGATCAGTTTTAGACAACATATTTCATAAGTGTTTTTTTTTCTTTCTTAAACATTGTGTCATGATGTGAAATACAATCACATAAATTAGAACAGAGAGTATATATGGTATAACATGTTTAAATGCGCTACTAATTAACATCAGTTGGCGTGACTTAAATTGTAGACTAACAATATTTTGTTGCTTAATTTATCTAATAAGATGGTACCCACCCTGTCTTTGACAGGTCAAGTATGGGAACAATGTTATTGATTTATTTTACATTATCCATTGCCAAGCTAAATGGAGAAGACATTGCTGATCTTAATGGTTGATATATAAATTAAGCATGAAGAAGGCACTAGCTAGTTCTAACTCAGAAGCCTGTATATTATATAAATGTAGAAGCTGCAGAAGAGACATGAGCATAACAAAGTTTCAAAAGAGAAGAACAGAAAGCTATCATGACAAATCTTGGCAATATTCTGTTCTAATGAGTGGCACAGATCACAAACAAATTTGTACCTTTTCTTTGTTAGGTTCTCTTTTTGTAATATTTGACGAGCTCTCCTTTTTTAGAGTTTAAGTTCTATCAATGTAAAAAAGTACTCAATCGAGTTACTTTAAGTTAATTACAATTAATATTTTATGATAACTTACAAGATACTATAGATTAAATTATATACTACTTCAAATCATGTGTGTAACCCCATGCCTCCCACTCATTTTTGTTCATAGCCCTATTGTTTCTTTATGTTCTCTGCAGCTTTAGTACAGGGCACATATACTATGACTTTGATCTGAATAGTACTAATAAAACATTGTTAGTGGAGCATGATGGCATGGCACAGAATATTTAGAATAAATATTTCTACTTAAAAGTAGGCATATATAGGAGCAGTGCACATTTATCAAACTAGCATACTGGTTGGGAAAAAATGTTCTCATAAGTATTAATCCATCCTTATTTGACTTAATGATTTCTGCAAATATGTATGTAGTTGTAAGAGGTTCAGTAACTTTTAATTAAGCTAATCAGGATTAAGGAGTAGCTAGAATTAAAGAAAAAAGACATAAATAAAAACATACTATAATTAAGCTAAATACGATTGAGATTATGTTTTAGGCTTTTAAGGAACCTCATAATCTGGACTCTGGATCCAGTTGGACTTGAAGGTATATCATCGTATAACTTACATAAATCCCACAGTGTAATGAGTAAATTACACCTTATCCCTACTCTTTTTTTAATTACAATAATCCCTTAAAATTTGTACCTTCTGGATACATAAGTTATCATCCGGATACATTAATTCTAATACAAGAAGAATCCTTCTGTTGCGCTAAAAAAAGGATAAAATTTGAAAATCTAATTAAATCTCATAAATTACGCTTACGTTTCTTCTTACTCTCAATTCATACAGAGGCAAATCCAGAACGAATAATTCAAAATTTCAAATTGCTCCCCCCTGTTCATCACGAAGAAACCTTTCAGATTTGATTCAAAAACTTTTGTCTAAATTTTGGGTTAGAGAGGTGAGTTATGAAAGATACAAAAGTGATGGAATTGTTGTTGGACAAACGATTTCCTTTTGAATCTTCAAGTTCATCGAAAATCCTTTCCATTTTGATTCAAATTGTTTGGATTTGCTATTTATACTCTCTGTCTTTTAATTTTTTATTCAAGTTGGGCTAATAGGAAATTTTCAAACAATCTGAAGGTCAAGTGCCTTTTCCGGGTATGTGTGTGCGCATATTGAGCTTGGAAAAATTTGTTTTTGATTATAATTATATGCCTCAATGCTGAATAATTTGGGAAAATGTATTATAGTTATTTTTTTCCGTCTACGAGAAGTAGAAGAATGGATAGAGATATTATAGCTACTGGAGGAAGGGTAAATGGTCTAACTTTGAGATAGGAGTACGGAGTATTGGGTATTGTTGGACAAACAATTTCCTTATGAATCTTCAAGTTTATCAAAGATCCTTTCAATTTTGATTCAAGTTGTTTGGATTTGCTATGTATACCCTCTGTTTTTAATTTTTGAAATTTGTATATTGATATATAAGTCGTGATACATTACTAGTTCGATGTATATGTAATGTGTTTTTAGATCCCAAATTATTCTTTCCATTCTTCCAAAAAAATCTCAATTTTTGAATCAAACTTGTCGACAAATTGTAATGATACAACATGAACATGACGATCTTGTTGAGACATTCTAGAATCTGAGAAAGTGAGGTGATGTATGAACAATACAAAAGTGATGAAATTGTTGTTGGTCAAAATATTGGTTTGTGAATCTCAAATCAGTCATTGCAATTGAATTGGAGATCGATGAGTTGAGAATTTTTTTTTGAGATCTGATACACTTGTTGAGGTGAAGAAACAAGAGTTCGAATTTTCAATGTATCTGTTATGCATTGATACAACAAACAAAAAGGCTGAAGAGATGCATAACTTTGATAGATCATTCATACCTTTTATAATGTTGTGTAATCGTTTTTTGAATTTCGTTTCCGAGATGGATAGATTTATCAATATATTACTATTTGTGTATCTTGTTTAAATTGATAAGTGTTGTATTTCTACTAGATACATTAAATAAGAAATTATTGCTTATAAGATGTTAGGTTTGAGATCGATACATTACTGCTTGGTTATTGTTATGTATCAGATACATTTAGTATAAATTCGAATTTACATATATCATGCCTAAAAAATTAGTGCATGATACCTTATTATTTATGTAACTTATTTTGTTTGAGAGCATAATCCATATGTATTAGGAATTTGTAGATGAAAAGGTTGATACATGATAAATGATGCATTTGGTAGAATTTTTTGTATCATCAATTATCAAAACTAATTAAGGTTATGTATCAAAACTAATATTTGAACACGATACATTGTGCATGATAGAATTGTAATGTATCATAATGTTGAAACGAAGGCAGTATACATTAATTTAAGAAACAAAATCAACTAGATACATTAAAAATCTGAACCTATATGTATCAGAAAAGATGAACAACCAAAAAATAAAAATAAAAGTCAGCAATCTAATCAACGGAAAGCAACAAAGATGTATCCTTCTCGGACTAATTGGGTAAGCCCAATAATGAAAGATCGAACAAATGGAATAAAGTGTATCAAGATCGTCATTAGAAATTCCCGAAACAATTCCAAATGCACTCCAAGATGAACTCTCTGTATAAGCAACGTTTTCCACCCCTCTTCCAGTAAAGAGACCAGGAGTAACTAATTCAATATTTTTTAAAATGAAAAAACTAAAAAAAATAAAAAGAAAAATTGAAAATTGAAGTGATGGAAAGAAATCTACCTCTCGAATAACTTGAAATCATTAATTGGAAAGAGAAAAGGTTTGAAATTCAAAAATGGATTAATGTAGGTAAATGTAGAGAGATTTGTGGCTTGAAAAAAGGAAAGAAAATCATGGGTATGAGATTTCAAATTAAATGTATCCGGAAAAGGGGATAATGGAGCAAAAGAAGGGATTTTTGATATTTTTTTAAAATGGTAGGGAAAACAAGAAAATATGATAATAAATGGTGTGTAGTTAGATAATTTTTCCTATATCTAAACCTTTAAGATCAAACCAGATCAAAGAAACGTATTTCAAATTCAAAAGATTTTAGTCCAAATGTTTGGGCTTCTAAACAGTGCAGGTCCCTAATTCTGTGGCCCTTTTACTTGATCACTCACAACTTATAATATACATTGACACATACATAATAAAATATAACATCTATTGATTAGCTAAAGATTAAGCTTTACAACTCAACTCTGAAGCCCAATAAATTTGACAATACCTACCTATATCTTCCAATGAAAAATACCAACATCTGAATATTTTCATCCTGATAACCCATAAAAATTTCAAGGTCTCAATAGCCAGGAGTCCCATTTTTGTACTACACCATCAAGATTATTAACTAACGACGATAGTTTAATTGCCGTTAAACATGTATTTTTAGAGGCAATTGGCAATCTTTACAAATGTTTAAAGCCTATAGTGACACTGGATCCTGACAATTAACTAATGTCGTTAAAGGCTTTAGTACTCCTTGTTAATATGTATCTTTATTGCCGCTAAAAGTTAATTTTGTTGTCGGCACATCTATTGTCCAAAATTTATTTCACCTTTTTTTAATCTAAAAATACTTTTTTTTTTCTATTTTTAATGGGCATGATTGGAAATGGTTGGAAATACCTGGACGAAACTATATACAAATTGTACGATTGGAGGTGATTTGAAATCAAAATTCGTAATAGAGATCGAGTTGGAAAAATGTTACTCCAAAAACATATAGTATCACTTATGTATATCAAGTTTATTAGTGTATAATACGTACACACAGATACATGCACGGATATAGAAGGATTAAATACACAAATACCATAGTGACTCAATTCGATTCCATCATAACAATTCAAAACACCATTTTGAGATTGAGTTCAATTTGTCTCCAAATACCTTCAAAATTGAGTTCATTACTACACACACTTTTATTAGTTAATGATATTCTCAACAATATGAGACCTCGGTCTAACTCAACCCCAAAAGCTAGCTCATGAGAGGAAGTTTGTTCAAGTCAATATAAGGAGACCAAATTTGCATCCCTCTACCAAAGTGGGGGCTTCTTAACATGATGTGAAATAATTTGAGTATCAATCAAAAAATATTACTCTCCAAGAAAGCAAAAATTAATTATACGTAAAGCCTTAATTAAAAAGTTTACCGTTGAAGATGTTACAAAACAAGAGTTTGTCGTTTGAAAGTTTTATTAATGGCAGATGAATGACGAGAAGGACATAAGAGTTTAAACTAAAAAAATTTCAAAAATTGCTTGAAGACCAAAAGGATCTCTTTATAAAAAAAGTTTATTGTTGATTACTGAAAAAAAAAATTGCTTCAAGATTTGAAGACCAAAAGGGTGGGAGCTCCTAGGGAGGGTAAACAAATAAAAAATAAAAAAATCTCTTTACCAAAAAACTTTATTGTTGGGTTCTGAAAAGCTGTTTGAAGACATATTTTATTATGGGCAAATTACAGAAATCACATACTTTTAAGGCAAAATTACAATCTCTCCCTTAAAATTTTATAATTACAGAAATCCCTCAAACGGATACAATAATATAAGCGTTGATACATTAATTTGATGCGCGAGATACATTAATCGTTAAGTAAGATACATTACATTTTATACATGATACACTAATCTGATGTACCTAATCTGATGCGCTGATACATTAATCTAATGCACAAGATACACTAATCTGATGCGTGAAAATGAGGGATTTTGGAAATTTGTAAAACTTATAAGGGATAATGGTAATAAGTAAACTAAAATGTGGGATTTATGTAATTAATCCTTTTATTATTGAAGATATGAACGAAAAAGAGTCCTTCAAGCCTCGAAGTTAAGGAGATGGCTCTCGGACAAGTGCAAAGCCAAAATAATGTTTAATTTGTTTGTCCTATTTTTTTTTAATTCATTTTAAAAAAAAATATTTCTTTCCTTTTTTTTTTTTTATAAATATTTAATTTTAATATTTCACAGTTTAAAGTTTTATAGCTTTTTTAATAATCTTAAATTTCAAATATATATATATATATATATGCATGTGCGCCACAAGGGAAAACAAGGACCATTCAGAAAGCCAATAAGTTTTAGTAGGTTGTATCTAGAGCTGTCAAAATGGGCTGACCCAACCCAACCCTAATGGGCTAGAGAGTTAAATGGGTTGGGACGGGCAGATCCTTTTTAATTAAAGGGCCTGTAAAATAGCAACCCAACCCAGCCCTAAATGGGCCACGGGTTGACCCTTCAACCAAAAATGGACAACATTGCCCTCTTAGAAAGAGTACGCACATTGATGTCTGATGAACACGACATCAATACCTACAGAAATTCATTCATGAATTACACATACTTCAGTGAATATTTACAAAACAAAAACATAATAGCCAAGATACAACATTCATAAGATTCATCAGAGCAAAAAAATTACATGATCACTATTTTCATAAACAAGACAATAAAGCAGAAGTGAAAAATTAGGCATAAAAACAAAAGTAGAAGAGGTCAAAGATTCATAGTTATAATGGAATAATGAACTTGGGCTAATAAGAAATTTAGTGGGTAATGGCCCTGAAATGTAAAAGATATGTAAAGAAGTTAGATTTGATTTTATATTGGTATTTTAAAAATATTTATTGACAAATCTTAACAAATAAAACAGTACTAAAAATATATATGATAAATATTTTTAAAAATCACAGCCCACGGGCTGGCCTCTGAGGCTTGCGGGTTGGGCCTATGAGGCTCGCGGACCAAATGAGGCTGGGCTAAAAAACCTCGTTTCTAAATGGGTTGAAAAAACTAAGCCCAACCCCATTTAATTCAAGGGTTGGATTGGACTGGTCTAGCGGGCCAAGTCTATTTTGACAACTCTAGTTATATCACTGATCAAGAGAATTATTGAATTTTCAACATACATTTTCTTATATATATTTAATAAATTTCTCAATATAAATACATTGACGTAAAAGTTATTAGGTTCCCAAAAATCCATATCTGATACCCAAGATCCGCCCTTAATAATACATACCAATATATTTAGGTCTATATATTATAATCATAAGTTTCAATATATACCATATCTTGATCAATCACTTTCGATATATTATACTCATAAGATCCTATCGATGAGTATTAAGTGAATAAAAAAAAATATTTATAGACAATAATACAAGAGAGCACTCAACTAAATTGGAACTTGGTAGATGAAGTTGGAATTTGCTTATTTGTGGTAGTTGATGAAATTAACGGTTGAAACGCACAAGACGAGTACTGTTTTTGTGGGCAAGAAGAATTTTATATATATATATATAATATATATCTTGTCCAAACATCAACATCAATTATTCCTATATCATATAATAATTCATACAGACTTAAACAGAACTTGGTAACAACTTGCTCTTATTTATTTTTTCTTCCCAATTCTTTGTCTACCACTATTCACTAGTGGCATTATTTTATACGTGAGAGAAAGTATTGAAAACAACTTTAAATTTGACGTAAATTATTAGTTTCGTCTCCAAATTATTGACACCGTTAAAAATATCTGGCTATCTACTTGACTAACTAAGATTAGTTACTCCCCGATCAGCCGATCTACCACATGACATAACAAGTTGTCTCAAACTCTTGTAGGACTATGAAACTCTTAATAAAAAGTTGAAGAAGTGTTAAAAGCACTCCTAAACTTGGCGAGAATTTAGGAGTGCGTTTCACTCGTGTTGTAAGATCGAAATGTACATATTTAAGTTTAGTTAGTAAAGAAAAGGGATGTTTTTAAGGCTATCAATAGTTCGGAGATAAAACTAATAATTCACGTCGAATTTAGAGATATTCAAATACTTTTCTCTTTTATATATTCTTTTCCTGCAACCTGAACAAAACAGACGCGTGAAGAAATAGTTCACAGAGAGACAAGACATATAAATAAACAGCTTGAATTGTCTAATTTGAGCATCCATTTTGATGCCATTTCTGGAGAGTTCTCTATTTATTTAATTTGTTTGATTCTTTTCCTTTAAACCCTACACATGTCAATTATGCTCCGTAGAGTCTAAATCTTTTTTTTTTTTACAACTAGAGAAATTATATATTGTTTGTTTAAGTTCTTGAGAAGCTAAATGTGTTTATTTTAGAGAGATGCTATGTCGGTGTAATATATCACAAATACAAAATATTACAGTTGAAAATAAAATGATAAAGATGAATAAATAAATCTTTAGGTTGAGGCACAAATATCTCGCTCTCTTGAAGGAGATTTAAGCCCAATACTGCGGCATAATTTACACCGATCCAGTAGTAATACTCTTGACTTGTTCCCTCCAGGATACAACAGCCCAACAACGTCGTACAACTCATGCAACTCCGGATTAGTTTAAGAGTCCAAAGCTCCACGTAAAAACACCTTCCTTCAACATACAAATATTCTCTTTTGTATAATGAATATAGTTGAAGACTTAGAATATTTTCTTTGTATCAACTCTCTCTCTTTCACTACATTTACCTCACTACACACTATAATATTTTCCACACTTCTCATCTTTTTTGACATCCCTTTCACAAAGGAAGAAACACCACTATTTATAGGGGAGTAATTCTTCTTTGTATTGAATAAGAATAATGTGGATAATAATGTAGGTAAATGAATGACCTAAAGGCTATATAAGTTACAATGCATAATGAGGTAAGAGTAATGGGTGAAATTAGTGGTAGATCATGGTAATAGTGGTTACAAGAGTTACACCATAATAATGACCACATTCTTATCAACTTATACCACTAGCATATGCACTTAATATTTTAATTTTAATATTAAAATGTATAAACACCAACATGATGAGGTATAAGAAAAAAAATAAGTAATCTGAGTAGTAGCATAAGTTGTTTTCAGAAGTCAAAGAAAATAGTAAGCACTATTGAAATCTTATTCAAGTATAAAATTCTGCTCTAATATAGGCATAGTTTTTTTTCCAAATTAATTTGTTAAACATCTTTTAAAAGTATTTTTTTTAAAAATAATCTAACAAAAAATATGTTTCAAAATAACCAGATTTTGTTATTTGGCCGAACATGCTATTAATCTCCAGCCAAATATAACTCACCGTAGGCATTAAAGTTTTAATAGTTAATCATAAAATAACTAGGACTATACTTCAAATTACAGATATATTAGTCCAATATTATAGACTAATATAATTGGACTAATGCCCTAATTAAAAAAAGTTACATTGTATAATTGTCCATAAAAAAATACTCAACAAATATACATACATTGTATAGTGTTATCGTATGGTTGTTTTGCTCATGTATGGGCAAATAATTGAAGAAACAGTTGGGCTGTAATAAAGCATAGAAACACCAACAGAAATAAAACAACAACAACAATAAGATTTTATTTTTTTAAAAAAGGAAATTTAGTAGAAACTTGAATTAGAAAAAAAATAAATTTGTATTCAATAAGGATCCTTTTCTTGTATCAGCCTATTAGTGAAGGAAAATAGTAAAGAATTAAGAATATACAGTGTTTTTTTTTTGAATTTATACCACTAGATGGTGTCTAACAGTTTTTTTATTAATAAATAAGTAGAATTTAAAATTAAAAAAAAAAAAAACTCAATAGAGATAAGTACATGCAAGGCTAGGCTAGGCCTTACCTTACCAATTCTAATGAAGTAAGAAATCTCTACTAATTAACCCGCATGAAAAAAATAAAATAAGAGCATACAGTTTGTAATCATTTAAAATTTATTAAATATAAATTTATAAAATGATTTGGATTATATTAAATTCATGAATATATTAGTCCAAATAAATAGTATGGATTAATATAATTGGGTTAATTATTTAAATCCAATAAATATGAATTTAATTAAAGTCCGCTCCATAAAGCATATATGACATGTCACTTAAATCTGATTGTCCGAAGGGAATCCTCTTCCAATCACAACTCCTCTATTTCAAAACTATAAATTGGGGTCCTCATAATTCAGAAAGGAACAAAGAATTCTAACAAGAAGCTAGAGAAAGCTGGAGGATTAAAAACCACAGATTTCTCAACAAGTTGAAGAATTCTAACAAGAAGCTAGAGAAAGCTCGTGGATTAAAAGTCGCAGAACCACCGGATTCAAGATCAAGCTTGAAGCCCAAGCTAGAAGTCAAGATCAAGATAAAGTTCAAATTCAAGTTTATCAAAAATTCAAGAACAAGCTCCAAAAGCCCTTGAATCCAAGATAAAGTTCAAGTTCAAGATCAAGATCAAGTTCAAGTTCAAGACAAATTCAAGATCAAGATCAAGATCCCTTGAATTATATCTGAAAAGGCGAATTCAGAGGAATCATAGAAATTGTAACACTCGCACTTTAAAATCAATAAAACGATTGTTGTGATAATTTTCCATTCTTGATTATTATTTTCTCGACGCTTTTATTGTCTACACGGTTCTTCAAAATAGTCCTCTATGGATTTTTTTTTATCGAACCACTCAATTTGTTATTAATGGATTGGTTTCTTTGGGTGGTTGAGTTTTAATTTGGTCTACTTTTTAAAATTACTGTTTTAACTATTTTTTCAGAAAATACTGCCCTCGACTAAAATGGTCATTAAAGCGAATTAGATAAAGAACAATGATTTATTTCAATCTAAGTTGAGTGAATAATAATTGAAGGACAAGAAATAAATGAATATTTAAATGATGTTTCTCCTTAGATTTTTTTTTTTTTTGTCTTTCTTATTAGTATACTTGTGAATAGGGATGTACAAGTCAAACCGGAAAAAAAAATCGATTTATGATTTGGTTTGGTTGGTTTGGCGGTTGAAAAAAAAACCGACCACTCTTGGTTTGGTTTGATATTAAAAGAAAAAAAGTCAAATCGAACCCAAACCAAACCGACATAATA
>JAJOOR010020924.1:0-12087 GCA_036250505.1 Solanum acaule | reverse complement strand
AGTAGTCGCCACTAAAGGTCATACTACAGCGGCGACCCTACCCTATATGTATTTTGTTGTAGCATATTCCATTACCTTTTGTGGCGACTGTAGTTGCCACAAATAATGGTCATTAGTGGCGACTTCACATTGTCGTCACAAATAACATTTAGTTACGGAAGTACTTGCCACGGCGTCATGTCGCCACTGAATATCTTTAGCGGCGACTTTTTGGCAATCTGTGGCGACATTTTTTGCCACTAAACATCCTGTTTCTTGTAGTGATGCAACTATCAGTTGTTCTCGTTTGCTACCTCAACTATCACACACTCTATGTAGTAAAACACACTCAACTAGGTGTGTTTAGTTCAGGTAAGAAAATAGAACATCTGATAGATAAGATGTGAAACCCGCGACGAGTGATCATAGTTCACGTTTGTTTTTTACCATTATCTCTAGGATAAAAGTAAAAACTATACAAATTACCCTTGGAAAGTGTATAGAGTCAAATAACTTTTCTTTTGAATGATTTTTTCTTACATTTTAATTACTCTTTTCTATGATAAATATTTTTAACATTAGATGATTGAACTATATTCTTTGGTCATTTTGTCATATATTTATATATAAAAGGTGCTAATTACAATTAATTTATGCATTGCAGACAAATGATGAGTTGAAGGAGATTACCACAAGGTAAACTCAAAGCTAAAATCACAAATTCTGTGAAAATTCAAGATTCCAACAACATTATCGATAATTATCGCAAAATCATTTATTTGTTGTAGTGGGATCACCGTGATGCTGTTGTTTTCTTCTTTTGCCATTTGTGGTATGTATTGATTTAAACTTTCTAAATATAATATTTGCATATTTGAAAACTATATGAAAAGTATAAGTCATATACTTAATGTCTAAAATTTGAAAAAAAATATATGAGATTTTAGTAAAAAGTAATACTCTCTCCAAACAGTAACACCTTCATATAAAAAAAAGATAAGAGTAAATATTAATATTAAATGGGTTACATTCTAGACTTCTAGTGAGGCATTTTTACTAGGGAAAAAGTATCACAAATTTACAACAGGTAAAAGAAAAGATAAATAAATGTGTTGAAATTAACTTTATGCACTATTTGATTTGAGGTACTAGCTAATTTCAATATTATTTTGTCTCACTATTTATATTAAAATGATGGAATTATTACCTTATATAAAAGGTAAAATAAATAATTCCCAGAGGTATTATTGTGTATCTCATATTGCATGTTAAATGAGTAAGGGAAAAAAATAGGCTAATGTATTAGAACTCCTATTAATAGCGCCAATGGTAGACTTGAAAACGTAAAGTTAGTCATTAATAGTTTTAATAAATAAATTAAATTTTTAGGTAAGTGATCAATGAGGTTTGACTTATTTAAGCCTAAAAGCTAGTAATATATTTTGTTCAATTTTAAAAATTACTGATAATACTAATCAACAATAAAAACAATTAATTATTCTTTTAAAAAAAATCACGATTTAAGATTTCAATTCATACTTTTTAGATAATTTGAAATTTGAAATAATAATTTCAAATCATATATCCAAGAATTAATTTGAAATCGTGACATGTTCAAACACCTACAAATTATAATATTGTTCACTCTTACAAATTGGATAAAATACTCGATAATGTCTTTGCTAGCACAACAATAATAAAAACTACTATATCTTAATCTCAAAATAAATTAGATTATTTTCATACAATGTTTAAGCTTATTTCACAAATCATCCTATTATTAAATAAAATAAAATTTATAATATTAATAACAATATTAAACTAATAATAAGGGTAATTCATAAATAAACAAATTATCACCAAAGGATGTGAATAGAATGTTTCTTCCTTAATTTAAAATTTCGAGTTCAAATCTTGTATATTAAAAAACATTTGATATGGAACAATACATCTACCTGCCGTCGAAATTAGTTGGATTTTAATACGCACATGAAATATATCAAATGAAGAAAAAATAAAACAAAATATCCACACTAAACTCTCTCCTCCCTTCTATTCCATAACTTGGTCCATCTATACATAGTTCGGCCATTAATTGCCATTTATTTGATTTGACACTTTTTAAGTTCCCTATTTTTTATATATTTTTTTCACTTTGTGTATTTATTTGTCTTCTCCTTTCACAAAAATCATTCTTTTGAAGTTTGGGGGGGAAAAGAAAACTGAAAATGGACAGAAATCAAGAAATTGCATTGACACAAATGAGGAAATCAGTTGAAAAGCTTGGATCTTCCACTGAAGTGAGAAAAAATGACCCCCATTTTCTTATTTTAGTGTAAAGTTCAAATCTTTGTACTGATAATCAGTTCTTTTTCTAAAAAAAAATTGACCACCTTTTCTTCTTGTAGTGTAAAGTTCAAATCTTTGTACTAATAATCAGTTCTTCTTTAGAAAAGAAAATGCATAATACAAAAACTTGTTGTTTAAGTCGAACTCAATTGACTGCTCTAACTTTGATTTGCATAACCAGACACTTAAATTTATATAAAATTAAACAAATAAGTATATTCGTCTTATGTGATATGGTAACGTGACAATTTAGTGTCCTGTGTAGCCTCCTACGTATATTATGTCACTTCATATAAATTTAACTGTCTATCAAAAGTTTGAGGGTATAGATGCTAGTTGAAATGGACTTAAGGGACATATTTATGTATTATGCCTAAAGAAAATGCTCCATTTTTTCCTATTTTAGTGTAAAGTTCAAATCTTTGTACTGATAATCAGTTTGTTGTTGTTGTTGTTGTAGAGTTATGGAGAGAAGACATTGATGAGGTTCTTGATTGCAAGATCAATGAACTCAGAGAAAGCTGCTAAGATGTTTTGTCAGTGGAAAAAATGGAGGGCTGAGATGGTTCCACTTGGGTACATCACTGATTCTGAAGTTGCAGATGAATCAGTAGCTGAAAAAGTTTATTTTCAGGGATTGTCCAAGAATGGGTATCCTGTTGTGATAATCAAACTTAGCAAACATTTTCCTTCCAAGGATCAAGTAAAATTCAAGAGTAAATTTTTTTTTCCCTTAAGAGTAACAGTTCTTTTTTGATGTTCTTGTTCTTGGCTAGTCCATGACTGTTTATCTTGTTTGTGTTTTTTTTATGAGAAATATTCTGGTTGGTTCTCTCAATGATGCCTTTTTATCTTTTATTGTCCTGCTAATGGGCCATTGGTCAAGTTTAATTAGACAATCTCGTGTGGTAAGGTCTGCGTACACTCTAACCTCCCTAGACCCCACTTTGTGGGATTTCACTGGGTATGTTGATGTTGTAGTCTCTCCGTTTCTGTAGGATGCTAATGATTACTCTTAACCATAGTGCTAGTATTGACACATTCGCCTCTTATGCAGAATATGTGGTTCATCTACTAGACAAAACAATTGCGAGGTATCATTTTCATTCAGCTGTGTTGCTCTTTGACCATTTGGAAAGTTGCACTTGAGGGATAACTTGTAATGTTTTTAACATTTACTTTGTTTTGTGTAAATTGAAGTGTCTGTTTTGAGTATGGGGTCGTATGGTAGGATGTATTAGAAAAAATAATGCATGCATTAGCTTTGTGTTTTACTAATATCTTGTCACTCTTTTTGGTATTATGCTATGTATAACTAATATCATTTACAACTGCTTGAGACTTGTGAAGGGAAGTTGCACTAGAAAGTTTAATATCATTTACAACTGCTTGTGACTAGTGATTTGAGAAAAATGAATGCATATGTTTGACTAGAATATTGTATGAAGAGTCTTGTTAATAGTTGTTATGAGTGTGTTTTTTTGGGATTGTAGATCCTTTTACGTGCTACTTTTCTATTGTGTTGTTTTAGTCCCTCTGCTATCTGTCTTTTCAATGAGGCACGAAGTAATGAAGGAAACTTTCTTCTCGTTCTTGTCCAAAATATGGTGATAACAATAAACTGCTTAGTGAGGTAAACGCTATCTAATGAAGAGGATTGTTTTAACAAGAAAGTACAGAGGAATTACGTCTCTCCTGTTATCTGATGCAATAGATTTGACACTATAGTGTAATGTAACCTGGAAAATTTAGCTTTTGGAGGTTTTGTAACTTTGACTCACGGGTTCCTCAGCTATTCGTCTATCGAAATATGTTTTTTATACTGAGAATCATGGTTCTGTTTCTAACTTGGACCTCCTTTGTGCTCGTTTCAGTTCGTTCAATGGTAGAGAAATAGGAAACGAGAAACTTATTGGAATTCTTGATCTCCAGAATATTACCTATAGCAATGTTGATGTTCGTGGAATGATCACTGTTTTTCAGTTTTTACAGGTAATCCCTTTGTCTTTCTATAGTGTGCAAACCATTAGTATAGAGACGCACATAACCAGTGTTATGTAAAGATACATAATTCGTCTACCATGGACAGCGTTATACGTCTCTTGTCAGCTATAAGACAATTCAAAGAGTCAAGATTAACGGCTTAGTAGAAGAACTCACTATAATATTGCTCAAACTTTTCAAACATATTGTTAGGTGTGTGTCTGATCCTCCTAGAGCTATTCTTTTTTTGGAGGATCCGACATGGTTGCCGCAACATTTTTGGAGGTCTGAGCAACATAGCTATAAGGTGTCATTGATGTAACATATAGTTTCGATATGCTCCACTAACTTAAATTTTGATCAAAATTGTTGCTCTTCTTAAGTTCTTGAATCTTGGTTTAGACAAATGAGGAGAAATCTTTGTCTCTCGAACTTTCTAAAAATGATGTGGCACCCGTGGAAAACCCTCACAAATGCACTCCTTTTGGAAGATCTGACGCTGGCGCACACCCAATGACATTGGAATGCTAATATACATAGTTCAGTTCTTTATATTGATTCTGCCAGCTACATTTCACACAGTTTCTTTCTACAGGCATACTACCCTGAGCGCTTAGCTACTTGTTACCTTTTACACATGCCACAATTCTCCATCAGCTAGTCGTTACGTCTGCAATGCACAAACCAATTGTAATTAGCACCTTTTATAGTATAAATAAGTGAAAATGATGAATATAAAAATCATTTTCAGATTTCGAACTAATCTAGCTAATAAAAAATCTTTATGCTTTTAAAAAAAGTGTATACCTTTTTGATTAATGTTTACTCAAGTATATAGTTCACACGAATAATGAGGTCATCATTTCCAAAGCTTTGTTGCTCCTCTTGTATTTGCTCTGCTGAAACAAGAACAGAACGCATACAACAGTGTAGTTCAATCAGCTGTAGTGTCTGAATCTCCGCAAAGTCGAAAGGAATTTGTTCCAAGTACCGGCAATCTGTTAGGACCAAGTGCTCAAGGCTTGGGAAATGATAACTTGTTGCTTCCCATTGCGTCAGACACATGTTCTCAAGAAGTAAAAACTTTAGCTTCAAGAATCCATCTTCATCTTCATTGCTTAGTTTCCAAGTTAGTCCGTGAAAGGCATAATCTTTAAGTTTGAGCACCTCAAGATTAGGTAATTTTCTGAGAATGTTCATGTCTTCCCATGGTAACTTTGTTCTGCACAATGTTAACTTCTTAAGGTTTGGTGGGAAATTGTCACAATGTGGAATGTTCACCCAACCTCCGATAATCTGCCTAAAAAATAGATCTATACACGCTCTGAACTCAACTTTGAGCTTCTCAAGCTGAGTTAAATGTACAAGATTTTCAAGACAATTCCTAAAAGGGTATGAAGCAACATCAAAAATTCCCAACTTCTTCAAATTTGGAATTCTTAGAAACACCTCTTCATTACAAGATGAGGGCCCCAATCCGGTTAATGTTTGTAAGTGATTCTCCCTCTCAGCAATTAGTGATGTAGGTGGGGGTATGAAAAGACTCAAATTTTTTGTATGGATATGTCTTAGTTGAGGCATATTCACAACTTCCCATGGTAGGGACTGGGTTCCCATATGTAAATTAAAATCATGAATAACTAAGTTCTGTATATTCCGTAGCTTGCATAGTGATTGCACAAGACCATCGAAGGACGGACAAGCAAGATACCTCAAATGAACAAGTTCTGATATGGGCTGACTACAGGAGAAAGAACATGGAAAACAAACATCTAATATCCTAAGTAATCTAAAGCTTGACTGTGAGAGGGAATAAACAGAGTATGGATAATTGAAGAAAAGAGAACGTGTGAGTGGCATTTTAGGAATTTCATTGTATTCATAATTATTGAAATCAGCTACACGACGTAGACAATTAAAGTTTTCTGGAAGATCATCGTGGTCATACCTTGTTTTGAAGTGTATAAAATTCTCATATTGGACTTCTCTCAAACACATATCTCGAACGAGATCATGCATCTTACAAGTCTTGATTTTTCCTAGGGAAGTAAGCTTCCCCACCAAAACCAAACTTCTATCAACCAACTCCCTCAAATTTTCCTCTGCCACATCTTCTAAATTTTTATGATCAACTTTCTTGACAAAGCCCTCAGCAATCCATAACTTTATTAACTTCCAGACCGGAATCTCACGAGTTTCTGCAAAAACTCCCATATAAAGGAAGCATGTTTTCAAGTACTGAGGCAAGTGGTTGTAGCTCAAAGAAAGTATGTTCAAGCAATCCATAGTGTCACTGGTCATAAGTGATCCTACTATTTCTGCAACATTCTCCCAAGAACTTTTTTCCTTGCTCACCTTGGAAAGTAGTCCACCAATTGCAACAACTGCAAGTGGCAACCCTTGACACTGCTGGCATATGTACCTCCCAATTTTCCCCAATTCCAGAGGATAACCACCATTCCCAAAGACCTTATCGCGTAAAAGAGTCCAGCTTTCCTCCATGCTCAGAAAGCGCATCTGGTGAAAGAAATTGCCAGAGCAAACACAAGATGCAACATCTACAAGCCTTGTGGTCAACACGATTCGACTTCCATTATGATCATCTGGAAATGATCTCCTCACATGCTGCCAAGCCTCGATAGACCACATATCATCTAGGACAATAAGATACTTCCTCCCTTTTAAACTTCGATAAACTCCTTCAGCCAATTGCTCATTAGTACTTTTTCTTTCTACTTCATCCTTGACCACGCCAATGGAGCGAAGAATACCAAGAAAAATTTCTCTAGTGTCAAATTCTTGAGATACTTTTGTCCATGCTCGGACATAAAAATGGTATGCAATCAAGGAATCATCATAAACTCTTCTAGCCAGTGTGGTCTTGCCAATACCACCCATCCCTATAATAGGGACAACTTCGAGTTTTGATGATTGCACGATGAGTCGATCTTTTATCTTTAGCAAGTCTTCATCCGGTCCGATGATTACATCCTTTTGATCCATAGGGGTCTGAGATGAAGTATCTCTTGAATGAGAGATTTTGCTGTTGAACTTGTTGACCTTTATCTTTTTCATAACCTCTTTTTGTATCAAACCAATTTCCTCAATTGCATATTCCAAGTTTTGACGGAAAATTGTATTAGTCTTTCTTCGTACTCGCTTGCTTTGTACTAAAACATGTCTGTCAGATACATGTGAGTCAATAGTATTAGCCTTTCTTCGTACTCGCTTGCTTTGTACTAAAACATGTCTGTCAGATACATATGAGTCAATAGTATCTTCCACTCCATTAGCAGCTTCTTGGATCATTCTTTCGAGATGCTTCATCTTTACATCTTCATGGAAAATATTAGTAAATTCCTCAAGAAAGGTTTTAAGGAAGGTGTACTTCTCACTGAGGACTTCAGTTTGCTTTTTTCTGTAAAGAATACGAGTTTGAGATAGACTATCCAGGGTATGCAAAAGTGAAGTCACAGCAGCATACGCTGCCATATCGCTGTTTGTTAGTTTTTACTAAACAGGACAGTAGGAGGAAGTTCTGAGTTGTTGATTTAGATTCTCAAAACCAATTCTTTATGAAAGAAGAAGGCAGTGTAATGGATGGGAATGCAAGACTTTTTAGGCTTTGTAAAGAGAAGTCTTCTCTTTGTGTCTGTTTCTCTCCAAGAGAATAGTGGTGGGGTTGGTGGAAGGGTAGAAGTGAGAATTCTTGTTTTGCTCATTGAATTATTTGTCAGATTGAGACTCAAATTGTATTTAAGACTTGTACCAAAAGGCAAGTTGGAATAGTTTTTTAAAATGAGTCCCAAAGTCATACAACTTGCCCAAACTACATTCATACTGTAATGAGCCACTTTTTGGTCATATCTTTGAAAAATAACTATGGTTAGGTAATGTCACTTTCTTTGTCGAAAAAAAAATTGAAATGTCACTTTCTAACATTGTCATTCAACTAATAGTTATTATTTTCAGAAGGTCACTTTCTTTGTCGAAAAAAATTGGAATTAAGAAGAAGCGTGACTTTCTGAAATAATAATTAAGCACAAATAAGATCAACATTTATGTACTAACCTACAACAACAACAATAACAATAACAAAAATGCAATGTATTGAGAATAAAAAAAGAGGAAACTTTACTATGGGGGAAAAAAGTCACTCTTGCAATCAAGAACCTCATAAGTGTTGCTCTCCATAACTCTGGAAAAAAAAAAACTGATTATCAGTAAAAAAAAATAATTTAACTTTACACTGAAAGGAGGAAAAGGGGGTATTTTTTTTTTAAAAAAAGCAATCAAAACTGATTATCAGTACAAAGATTTGAACCTTACACTAAAAGAGGAAAAGGGGACTCAATTTTTTCTTACATCAGTGGAAGATCCAAGCTTTTCAACTGATTTCCTCATTTGGGTTAGTGCAATTTCTTCATTTGTGCCATTTTTAAAGGAGTTATTTTGGAGGGGAAGGTAAGACAAATTTAACATTGATTTTATGTGTGAAGTTGAAAGTTCAATATTTTTGTGGAAAGAAATACAAGAAGAAACAAAGTTAGAAAATTACATTTGGGCTCCATATTATTGAGTTATTTAACAAATTAAATCGAGCGTTATCTAGTTTTCCTTTAATTTGCTCGCACTCGGGTGCAGATCTAGAGGTTAGATCCAAAAGTGAAGAGTGCAACTTAGGTTTTCCTTATTAGTTTTGTTACTATTACTTTTCTACTGTTTTATTCTTCAATTACCATATTATATTTTTTTTGTTACTATTCTCTTCTGCGTTATTTTTAGCATGACTTCTTCCTCCTATATTTCATTTCTAAGTGTTACTTGAGCCGAAAGTCTACTTAAAATAGTGTGTCTACCTTGAGAAAATGATCAAAATGGTCCTTCATGTATAGAAGTTGCTTTATTTTGGTCCTTAATATATTCTAGGTGATTGAAATAGTCCTTCATGTATGACAAAATGTGTTCAATTTGATCCTTTACCCTAAACTTAACAAATTTGTCCCAAAAAATGTTAAATATAACGGTGGGCTCCACATAACTTACAAATCCACTATTTTTCTCTTCTTAATTTATTACTTCAAAATCTAACACTACTTTATCAAGAACACATGCAATACTAGTCATATTAGCATTTACAATCACAAGACGGAACCAAGCACAACATAGCATAACTTCACCCAAAGAAGAACCCAAACTCACACACTGAATCTTGTCCTATTCATCAATCGCAGAGCCACATCAGAAATGAATTCACAAGTTACATAGCTACTTCAATTAGAAATATCAAAAAATAAATCTAGTAGAACCCAGTTATCAACAACCAAACAAGGATGATACAAAAAATTCACAGCAACAACCCCAATAACATGAAATTCAAGAACCCCAATTCACAAAGTAAAACTTGTTTTAGATTACCCACCAAAAATCCCCACAATCCCACACGTTGACCTTTCTGGAGAATTAATCACTCCAAACAAAAAAAAAATTAAAATAAACAATAACCAAAAGAGGATTATTATAACCAAAGGAAATAAATATCAATAGATTAACAAAAGCAATCATGCGTGAATTGTGTGGTTACATGTTAGAGAATATGGCGTTAGAATTCATGAAACTCTTTCTTTGAGCTAATAAAGATGGTAAAAATGGTGGATTTTGAAAGTTATGTGGGGCCCACAGTTATATTTAACAGTTTTTTTGGGGTAAATTGTTAAGTTTAGGGTAAAAGATTAAATTGAACACATTTTACTATACATGAAAGACTATTTCGATCACCTAGAATGTATTAAGGACCAAAATAAAGTAACCCCAATACATCAAGGACCATTTTGATCATTTTCTCTTCATAAGGTTGTGTACACTTTACCCTCCGCACACCCTACTTGCGGAATTGCACTGGGTATTGTGCCAAACTTTTGAACTCATCTCATTTAAACTATTCCAACTTGCTGGATGCTTGCAAAAGTATATTGAATATCATTTCTCAGTCTGACTATATTGTGTTGTTTATTCCAACTTCAATCTTAAAAAACCATGTTTGTACCCTTCATTTCTTTCTAAAGAAAATGCATATAGAATTGACTTTAATTTGGGCATCTTGATCAAGAACTCAGAACTCCTTACTCTTCCATGTTTTAGTAAGAAACAAACAGTGATATGGCGGCGTATGCTGCTGTGGCGTCTCTTTTGCAAAGCCTAGATCAACTCTCGGAAACTGATCATTGGATTCTTTACAAAAAAGAGCAAACTAAAATCCTCCACTAGAAGTTGACCTTCTTTCAAACATTTCTTGAGGATTTTACAAATGTTTTCCATGAAGATAAAAAGATGAAACATCTCGAAAGAATGATCCAAGATACTGCTCATGGAATGGAAGAAATGATTGAATCACATGTATATGAAGGACAAAGCAGGCAGGAACGAAGAAAGGCTTATACGATCTTTCATCAAAACTTGGAATATGCAATTGAAGAAATTGATTTGATACAAAGAGAGGTTATGAAAAAGATAAAGGTCAGAAGATTCAACAACAAAATCTCACAAGTAAGAGTTACACAGCAATATTGTACTTCTTCTCAGTTCACATTGAATCAAAAATATATAATTGTTGGACTAGATGAAGAGGTTCTAAAGATAAAAGATTGACTCATCGTGCAATCTTCAAGACTCGAAGTAGTCCCCATTATAGGGATGTGTGGTATTGGCAAAACCACACTGGCTAGAAGAGTTTATGATGATTCTTTGATTACACACCATTTTTATGTTCGAGCATGGACAAATGTATCTCAAGAATTTGACACCAAAGAAATTTTTCTTGGTATTCTTCGCTCCATTGGCGTAGTCAACTGTGAAGTAGAAAGAAACAATACTTATCAGCGTTCTACCTTAGAATTACTCTCAAACTCTTCCCAAGACTCAGAGCATGGATCAAGAAGAACAACCTAGGGTTTCAAGCATCTCCATCAAGCTTTCTTTAAGAACTCTCGTTCTTCCATGTAAGGCTATCATAGTGAGGGAATGAGTCTTCCTCATGTCTTACATCTAAATTTCAGTTAGCAAGGTTCAACTAGGGTTTCAATCTCAAGGTTCAGATTTTGAATCCCCTTATTGAAAATTCTAACTCTGCCGTTGTCCTCAACCTTCATACCTTCTTATCTAAGGATCCCATCTCTCATCGACTACACATTCTACACTATGACAATTTCCCACAAACCTTAAGTAGTTAACATTGTACACAACACACCTACAATGGGAATACATGAACATTCTCAGTAAGTTACCTAATCTTGAGGTGCTCAAACTTAAAGATCAATGCCTTTCACGGACATATTTGGAAACTAACCGATGAAGAGGAATATGGATTCTCGCGACTAAAGTTTTTACTTCTTGAGGACTCTGAAGCAATGGGAAGCAACAAACTATCACTTTTTCACAAATTTTCACATCTCAACACTACAAGAAATATGGTTTATTGTGACGACTTTTAGTGGCGACACGTAGAGTTGCGGCAAAAGTTGGAGCTTTTGTAGCGACTTGTAAAGGTTGCCACAAAAGGCGCTAGCTTTAGGGGCGAGCCTTAAAATTGCTACTGAAAATTATATAGTCAGTGGCGACTATGTTTAGGTCGCCACAAATATGCACTAAACTTTTTAATGAAATTAGTTATAGTGGCGACTGATAAGCTGTTGCTACTAAAAGATTATTTGTGGCGATGTAGTTGCCACTAAAACGCCGTGTATTGTGGCAACATTTCATGTCGCCAGTAATTCTTTT
>JAJOOR010020923.1:0-15368 GCA_036250505.1 Solanum acaule | reverse complement strand
CAGTAAATACCGACCTCCAGAGGTCGGTATTGAATAGCGACCAAGCTTTTTCCGACCTAAGCTGGGATGTCGGTTTTAGGTCGCTATTTCAAGGAATACCGACCTCCGGAGGTCGGTATTTATAGGTCGGTATTCACAGTTTTTTTATTAGTGAGAAGGTAAACCCCCCATTTTACCAATTTTCGTGTGCTATAGTCCACATATTTTTTTGTGATCCGGAATTTTGACCTCATTTTTGCCAAAATTATACCTGGACGTCCGTTAAGACCTTACCTATGGGACAGTTGGCCTTCACGGCCAAAACGATCCATTTTCAAGGTCAAACGAACCATAGAGCAGGTAAACCCCCCATTTTACCAATTTTCGTGTGCTATAATCCATAGATTTTTTGGTGATCAAGAATTCCTAACTCATATTTGCCAAAATTTTACCTGGACGTTCATTAGGACCTTTCCTATGGAGACAGTTTGCCAACACTGCCAAACAGGCCCATTTTCAAGGTCAAACGAGCCCTAGAGCAGGAAAAACCCCATTTAACCGATTTTCGTGTGTTATAGTCCATGGATTTTTTGATGATCCGGAATTTCGACCTCATTTTTGCAAAAAATTTACCTTGACGTCCTTTAAGACCTTATATATGGAGCCAATTGGCCCTCATGGCCAAAATGGCCCATTTTCAAAGTCAAACGAGCCCTAGAGTAGGTAAACCCCCCATTTTACCGATTTTCGTGTGCTATAGGTCACCATCTTTTTTGGTGATTCAGAATTCCGACATCATTATTGCCAAAGTTTTACCTGGACGTCCGTTAAGACCGTACTAATGGAGCCAGTTGGCCCTCAAAGCCAGAATGGCCCATTTTCAAGGTCAAACGAGCCCAAGAGAAGGTAAACCCCCCATTTTACCAATTTTCGTGTGCCATAGTCCACGGATTTTTTGGTGATCCAGAATTCCGACCTCATTTTTGCCAAAATTTTACCTGGACGTCCGTTAAGACCTTACTTATGGGGACAGTTGGCCCTCATGGGCAAAACGATCCATTTTCAAGGTCAAACGATCCCTAGAGCAGGTAAACCCCCCATTTTACCAATTTTCGTGTGCTATACTGCATAGATTTTTTGGTGTTCCAAAATTTCGACCTCATTTTTGCCAAAATTTTACCTGGACGTCTGTTAAGACCTTACCTATGGGGACAGTTGGCCCTCGCGGCCAAAACGATCCAGTTTCAAGGTCAAATGAATCCTAGAGCAGGTAAACCCCCTATTTTTTACCAATTCTCGTGTGCTATAGTCTACAGATTTTTTGGTGATCCGGATTTTTGACCTTATTTTTGCTAAAATTTTACCTAGACGTCCATTAAGACCTTTCCTATGGAGACAGTTCACCCTCACGGCCAAATAGGCCAATTTTCAAGGTCTAACGAGCCTTAGAGAGGGTAAACCCCCCATTTTACCGATTTTCGTGTAACATAGTGCACAGATTTTATAATGATTCGGAATTCCGACCTCATTTTTGCCAAAATTATACCCGGACGTTCGTTAACACCTTATATATGGAGCCAGTTGGCCCTCACGGCCAAAATGGCCCATTTTCAAGGTCAAACGAGAACTAGAGCACGTAAAACCCCCATTTTGTCGATTTTCGTGTGCTATAGGTCACCATCTTTTTTGGTGATCTAGAATTCCGATATCATCATTGCCAAAGTTTTACCTGGACGTCCGTTAAGACCTTACCTATGGAGCCAGTTGACCTTCACGGCCAGAATGGCCCATTTTCAAGGTTAAACGATCCCAAGAGTAGGTAAACCCCTCATTTTACCAATTTTCATGTGCTATAGTCCACGAATTTTTTGGTGATTCGGAATTTCGACCTAATTTTTTCCAAAATTATACCTGGATTTCCGTTAAGGCCTTATCTATGGAGCCAGTTGGCCCTAACAGCTAGAATGACCCATTTTCAAGATCAAAAGATCCCTAAAGAAGGTAAATCCTCCATTTTATCAATTTTCGTGTGCTATAGGTCACCATCTTTTTTGGTGATCCAAATTTCCGCCCTCATTTTTGCCAAAACTTTACCTGGACGTCCGTTATGACCTTACCTACGGATCCAGTTGGACCTCATGGCCAAAATGACCCATTTTCAAGGTCAAAAGATCCCTAGAGAAGGTAAACCCCCATTTTATCGATTTTCGTGTGCTATAGGTCACCATCTTTTTTGGTGATCCGGAATTTCGACCTCATTTTTGCCAAAATTTTACCTGGATGTCCGTTAAGACCTTACATATGGGGACAGTTGGCCCTAACGGCCAAAACGATCCATTTTCAAGGTAAAACTAGCCCTAGAGCAGGGAAAACCACATTTTACCAATTTTTGTATACTATAGTCCACAGATTTTTTGATGATCCGAAATTTCGACTTAATTTTTACCAAAATTTTGCCTGGACGTTCGTTAAGACCTTACCTATGAGTACAGTTGGCCCTCACGGCCAAAACGATCCATTTTCAAGGTCAAACGAGCCCTAGAGCAGGTAAAACGCCATTTTACCAATTTTCATGTGCTATAATCCACAGATTTTTTGATGATTCGAAATTTCGACTTTATTTTTACCAAAATTTTACCTAGACGTCCGTTAAGACCTTACCTATGGGGACAGTTGGCCCTCACGGCCAAAACGATCCATTTTCAAGGTCAAACGAGCCCTAGAGTAGGTAAACCCCCCATTTTACCAATTTTTGTGTGCTATAGTCCATAGATTATTTGGTGATCCATAATTTCGAACTCATTTTTGCCAAAATTTTACCTAGACTCTCGTTAAGACCTTTCCTATGGAGACAGTTTGCCCTCACGGCCAAATAGGCCTATTTTCTAAGTCAAACGAGCCTAGAAAATAGTTAACAGATTTTATAGTGATTCAGAATTCCGACCACATTTTTGCCAAAATTATACCTGGACGTCCGTTAACACCTTATAGATGGAGTTAGTTGTCCCTCACGGCCAAAATGGCCCATTACCAAGGTCTAACGAGCCCTAGAGCAGGTAAACCCCCATTTTGCTGATTTTTGTGTGATATATGTCACCATCATAAGACCTTACCTATGGAGCCAGTTGGCCCTCACGACCAGAATGACCCATTTTCAAGGTCAAACGAGCCAAAGAGCAGCTAAAGCACCCATTTTTATTAATTTTCGTGTGCTATAGTCCATGTATTTTTTGGTGATTCAAAATTACGACCTCCTTTTTGCCAAAATTATACCTCGACGTCCGTTAAGACCTTACCTATGGATCCAGTTAGCCCTCACGGCCAGAATAACCCATTTTCAAGGTCAAACGATCCCTAGAGAAGGTAAACCCCCCATTTTACCGATTTTCGTGTGCTAAAGTCCACAGATTTTTTGGTGATCCGGAATTCGACCTCATTTTTACCAAAATTATACCTGGACGTCCGTTAAGACCTTACCTATGGAGCCAGTTGTCCCTCACATCCAAAATGACCCATTTTCAAGGTCAAACATGCCCTAGAGAAGGTAAACCCCCTATTTTACCAATTTTCGTGTGCTATAGTCCACAGATTTTTTGATGATCCGAAATTTCGACTTCATTTTTACCAAAATATTACCTGGACGTCCGTTAAGACCTTACCTATGAGGACAGTTGGTCCTCATGGCCAAAACGAACCAAAGAGGAGGTAAACCCTTCATTTTACCAATTTTCGTGTGCTATAGTCCATAGATTTTTTGGTGTTCAAGAATTTCGAACTCATATTTGCCAAAATTTTACTTGGACGTTCATTAAGACCTTTCCTATGGAGACAATTTGCCAACACGGCCAAATAGGCCCATTTTCAAGGTCAAACGAGCCCTAGAGCAGGAAAAACCCCATTTTACCGATTTTCGTGTGTTATATTCCATGAATTTTTTGATGATCTGGAATTCCGACCTCATTTTTACCAAAATTTTACCTAGACGTTTGTTAAGACCTTATATATGGAGCCAATTGGCCCTCATGGCCAAAATGGCCCATTTTCAAAGTCAAACGAGCCCTAGAGAAGGTAAATCCCCCATTTTACCGATTTTCGTGTGCTATAGTCCACGAATTTTTTGGTGATCTAGAATTTCGACCTCATTTTTGCCAAAATTATACCTAGACGTCCATTAAGACCTTAACTATAGGGACAGTTGGCCCTCATGGCCAGAACGATCCATTTTCAAGGTCAAACGAGCCCTAGAGCAGGTAAACCACCCATTTTATGAATTTTCGTGTGCTATAGTGCATAGATTTTTTGGTGATTCGAAATTCCGACCTCATTTTTGCCAAAATTTTACCTAGACGTCCGTTAAGACCTTACCTATGGGGACAGTTGGCCCTCACGGCCAAAATCATCCATTTTCAAGGTCAAACGAGCCCTAGAGCAGGAAAAACCCCATTTTACCAATTTTCGTGTGCCATAGTCCACAGATTTATCGGTGATCCAGAATTCCGACCTCATTTTTGCCAAAATTTTACCTGGACATCTTTTAAGACCTTATATATGGAGCCAGTTGGCCCTCATGGCCAAAATGACCCATTTTCAAAGTCAAACGAGCCCTAGAGCAGGTAAACCCCCTATTTTGCCGATTTTCGTGTGCTATAGGTCAACATCTGTTATGGTGATCCAGAATTCCGACATCATTATTGCCAAAGTTTTACCTGGACGTCCGTTAATACCGTACCGATGGAGCCAGTTGGCCCTCACGGCTAGAATTGCCCATTTTCAAGGTCAAACGAGCCCAAGAGTAGGTAAACCCCTCATTTAACCAATTTTCGTGTGCTATAGTCCACGGATTATTTGGTGATCCAAAATTCCGACCTCATTTTGGACAAAAATTTTACCTGGACGTCCATTAAGACCTTACATATGGAGCCAGTTGGCCCTCATGGCAAAAATGGCCCATTTTCAAGGTCAAAACAAGCCCAAGAGCAGGTAAACCACCCATTTTACCAATTTTCGTGTGCTACAATCCACAGATATTTTGGTGATCCAAAATTCCGACCTCATTTTTTCCAAAATTTTACCTGGACGTTCGTTAAGACCTTTCTTATGGAGACAGTTTATCTTCATGGCCAAATAGGCCCATTTTCAAGTCCAAACTAGCCCTAGAGTAGGTAAAACCCCATTTTACTGATTTTCGAGTACTATAGTCCACAGATTTTTTGGTGATCCAGAATTCCGACCTCATTTTGGACAAAAATTTTACCTGGACGTCCATTAAGACCTTATATATGGAGCCAGTTCGCCCTCATGCCCAAAATGGCCTATTTTCAAAGTCAAACGAGCCCTAGAGTAGGTAAACCGCCCATTTTACCCATTTTCGTGAGCTATAGTGCAAGGATTTTTTGGTGATTCAAAATTCCGACGTTATTTTTGCCAACAGTTTACCTGGATATCCGTTAAGACCTTACCTATGAGGACAGCTAGCCCTCACGGCCAGAATGACCCACTTTCAAGGTCTAACGAACCTTAGATAAGGTAAACCCCCAATTTTACCGATTTTCGTGTAACAAAGTCCATAGATTTTATAGTGATCCGAAATTCCGACCTCATTTTTGCCAAAATTATACCTGAACGTCCGTTAAGACCTTATATATGGAGCCGGTTGGCCTCACGGCCAAAATTGCCCATTTTTAAGGTCAAATGAGCCCTAGAGCAGGTAAACCTCCCATTTTGCCGATTTTCGTTTGCTATAGGTCACCATCTTTTTTGGTGATCCAGAATTCCGACCTCATTTTTGTCAAAATTTTACCTGGACGTCCGTTAAGACCTTAACTATGGGGACAGTTGGCCTTGACGGGCAAAATGATCCATTTTCAAGGTGAAACGAGCCCTAGAGCAGGTAAACCCCCCATTTTACCAATTTTCGTGTGCATAGTCCATAGATTTTTTGGTGATCAAGAAATTCGAACTCATTTTTTCCAAAATTTTACCTGAACGTTCATTAAGACCTTTCCTATGGTGACAATTTGCCCTCACAGCCAAATAGGCCCATTTTCAAGGTCTAACGAGCCCTAGAGAAGGCAAACCCCCCATTTTACCGATTTTCATGTAACATAGTCCATAGATTTTATAGTGATCCGGACTTCTGACCTCATTTTTGCCAAAATTATACCTGGACATTCGTTACGACCTTATATATGGAGCCAGTAGGCCCTCACGGCCAAAATGACCCATTTTCAAGGTCAACCGAGCACTAGAGCAGGTAAACCCCCCCATTTTGCTTATTTTCGTGTGCTATAGGTCACCATCTTTTTTGGTGATCCAAAATGCCGACCTCATTTTTGCCAAAATTTTACCTGGACATCCGTTAAGACATTACCTATGGAGCCATTTGGCCCTCACGGTCAGAATGTCCCATTTTCAAGGTCAAACGAACCCAAGAGCAGGTAAATCCCCTATTTTACCAATTTTTGTGTGCTATAGTCTACAGATTTTTTGGTGATTCGGAATTCCGACCTCATTTTTGCCAAAATTATACCTGGACGTCCGTTAAGACCTTATCTATGGATCCAGTTAGCCGTCACGGCCAGAATAACCCATTTTCAAGGTCAAACGATCCCTAGAGAAGGTAAACCCCCCATTTTTCTGATTTTCGAGTGTTATAGTCCACATATTTTTTGGTGATCCGGAATTTCGACCTCATTTTTTCCAACATTATAAATGGACGTCCGTTAAGACCTTACCTTTGGAACCAGTTGGCCCTTACATCAGAAATGACCCATTTTCAATGTCAAACAAGCCCTACAGAAGGCAAACCCCCATTTTGCCGATTTTCATGTGCTATAGTCAACGAATATTTTGGTGATCCAAAATTTCGACCTCATTTTTACCTAAATTTTACCTGTACGTCCGTTAAGACCATACCTATGTGGACAGTTGGCCTCACCGCCAAAACAATCCATCATAAAGGTCAAACGAGCCCTAGAGCAGGTAAACCCCCCATTTTACCAATTTTCGTATGCTATAGTCCATAGATTTTTTGGTAATCAAGAATTTTGAACTCATTTTTGCTAAAATTTTACCTGAACATTTGTTAAGACCTTATCTATGGGTACAGTTGGACCTCACGGGCAAAACGATCTATTTTCAAGGTCAAACGAGCCCTAGAGCAGGTAAACCCCCCATTTTACCAATTTTTCTGTGCTATAGTCCATAGATTTTTTGGTAATCAAGAATTCCGGACTCAGTTTTGCTAAAAATTTACCTGAACGTTCGTTAAGACCTTACCTATGGGTACAGTTGGACCTCACGACCAAAACGATCTATTTACAAGGTCAAACGAGCCCTAGAACAGGTAAACCGCCATTTTGCCTATTTTCGTGTGCAATAGGCCACTATCATTTTTGCTGATAAAGAATTCCAATCTCATTTTTGCCAAAATTTTAGTTGGACATCCGTTAAGCCCTAACCTATGGAGCATGTTGGCCCTCATGGCCAGAATGGCACATTTTCAAGGTCTAACGAGACCTAGAGAAGGTAAACCCCATTTTACCGATTTTCATGTAACATAGTTCACAGATTTTATAGTGATCCGGAATTCCGATCTCATTTTTCCAAAATTATACCTGAACGTCCGTTAAGACCTTATATATGGAGCTAGTAGGCCTCACGGCCAAAATGGCCCATTTTAAGGTCAAACGAGCCCTAGACCCGGTAAACCCCCCTTTTGCTGATTTTCGTGTGATATAGGTCACCATATATTTTGGTGATTCGAAATTCTGACTTCATTTTTACCAAATTTTAACTGGACGTCCGTTAAGACCTTCCCTATGGGAACAGTTGGCCCTCACGGACAAAACGATCCATTTTCAAGGTCAAACGAGCCCTAGAGCAGGTAAACCCCCCATTTTACTGATTTTCGTGTGCTATAGTCCATAGATTTTTTGGTGATCAAGAATTCCGAACTCATTTTTGCCAAAATTTTACCTGGACGTTCGTTAAGACCTTTCCTATGGAGACAATTTGCCCTCACAGCCAAATAGGCCCATTTTCAAGGTCAAACGAGCCCTAGAGCAGGAAAAACCCATTTTACAGATTTTCGTGTGTAATAGTCCACAAATTTTTTGATAATCCGGAATTCCGACCTCATTTTTGCCAAAATTTTACCTGGACGTCCGTTAAGACCTTATATATAGAGCCAGTTGGACCTCATGGCCAAAATGGCCCATTTACAAAGTCAAACGAGCCGTAGAGCAGGTAAACCCCCCTTTTACCCATTTTCGTGTGCTATAGTCAATGGATTTTTTGGTGATCCGAAATTCCGACATCATTTTTGCCTAAATTTTACCTGGACGTCCGTTAATAACTCACTTATGGGGACTGTTGGACCTCACGGCCAGAAAACCCATTTTCAAGGTCTAACGATCCCTAAAGAAGTTAAACCCCCCATTTTACCAATTTTCGTGTAACATAGTCCACAGATTTTATAGTGATCCACAATTCCGAACTCATATTTGCCAAAATTATACCTGGACTTCCGTTAAGACCTTATATATGGAGCCAGTTGGCCCTCACGACCAAAATGGCCCATTTTCAAGTTCAAACAAGCCCTAGAGCAGGTAAACCCCCATTTTGCCAATTTTCGTGTGTTATAGGTCACCATTTTTTTGGTGATCCAGAATTCTGACATCATTATTGCCAATGTTTTACTTGGATGTCCGTTAAGGCCTTACCTATGGAGCCAGTTGGCCTTCACGGCCAGAATAGCCCACTTTAAAGGTCAAACGAGCCCAAGAGTAGGTAAACCCCTCATTTTACCGATTTTCGTGTGCTATAGTCCATGGATTTTTTGGTGATTCATAATTTCGACCTCATTTTTGCCAAAATTAAACTTGGACGTCCGTTAAGACCTTATCTATGGAGCCAGTTGGCCCTAACGGGCAGAATGACCCATTTTCAGGGTCAAACGATCCCTAGAGAAGGTAAAACCCCCATTTTACCGATTTTAAGGTGCAATAGTCCACGGATTTTTTGGTGATCCGGAATTCCGAGCTCATTTTTGCCAAAATTATACATGGACGGCCGTTATGACCTTACCTATGGAGCCAATTGGGCCTCACGGCCAGAATGACCCATTTTATAGGTCAAAAGATCCCTAGAGAAGGTAAACCCCCCATTTTATCAATTTTCGTGTGCTATAGTCCACGAATTTTTTGGTGATCCGAAATTCTGACCTCATTTTTGCTAAAATTTTACGTGGACGTCCGTTAAGACCTTACCTATGGAGACAGTTGGCCCTCACATCCAAAATGGCCTATTTTCATGGTCAAACGAGCCCTAGAGTAGGTAAACCACCCATTTTATGAATTTTCGTGTGCTATAGTGCACAAATTTTTTTGTGATCCGAAATTCCGACCTCATTTTTGCCAAAATTTTACCTGGACGGTCGTTAAGACCTTTCCTATGGAGCCAGTTTGCCCTCACGGCCAAATAGTCCCATTTTCAAGTTCAAACGAGCCCTAGAGCAGGTAAAACCCCATTTTACCGATTTTCGTATGCTATAGTCGACAGATTTTTTGGTGATCCAGAATTCCGATCTCATTTTGAACAAAAATTTTAACTGGACGTCGATTAAGACCATATATATGGAGCCAGTTGGGCCTCATGGCCAAAATGGCCCATTTTCAAAGTCACACGAGCCCTAGAGCAGGTAAACCCCCCATTTTACCCATTTTTGTGAGCTATAGTGCACAGATTTTTTGGTGATCCAAAATTCTGACATCATTTTTGCCAAAAGTTTACCTGGATATCCGTTAAGACCTTACCTATGGGGAAAGTTGGCCCTCACGACCAGAATGATCCATTTTCAAGGTCTATCGAGCCTTAGAGAAGGTAAACCCCCTATTTTATTGATTTTCGTGTAACATAGTCCACAGATTTTATAGTGATCCGGAATTCCGACCTCATTTTTGTCTAAATTATACCTGGACATCTGTTAAGACCTTATATATGGAGCCAGTTGGCCCTCACGGCCAAAATGGCCTATTTTTAAGGTCAAACGATCCCTAGAGCTAGTAAACCCCCTATTTTGCTGATTTTCGTTTGCTATAGGTCACCATCTTTTTTGGTGATCCAGAATTCCGACCTCATTTTTGCCAAAGATCTACTTTGACGTCCATTAAGACCTTCCCTATGGGGCCTGTTGGCCCTCACGTCCAGAAAGGCCCATTTTCAAGGTCAAACGAACTCAAGAGCAGGTAAACCCCCCCATTTTACCGATTTTCGTGTGCTATAGTCCAAGGATTTTTTGGTGATTCAGAATTCCGACTTCATTTATGCCAACATTACACCTGGACGTCCGTTAAGACCTTATCTATGAAGCTAGTTGGCCCTCACGGCCAAAACGATCCATTTTCAAGGCTAAACGAGCCCTAGAGCAGGTAAAACCCCATTTTACCGAATTTTGTGTGTTATAGTCCATTGATTTTTTGATGATTAAGAATTCCAAATTCATTTTTGCCAAAATTTTACCTGGACGTTCGTTAAGAACCTTTCCTATGGAGACAGTTTGCCCTTACACCCAAATAGGCCCATTTTCAAGGTCAAACGAGCCTAGAGCATGTAAAACCACATTTTACCGATTTTCGTGTGCTATAATCTACGGATTTTTTGGTGATCCAGAATTCCGACCTCATTATTGCCAATATTTCACCTGGACATCTGTTAAGACCATACCTATGGGGACAGTTGGCCCTCACGGCCAGAATGGCCCATTTTCAAGGTGTAACTAGCCCTAGAGAAGGTAAACCCCCCATTTTTCCAATTTTCATGTAACATAGTCCACAGATTTTTTGGTGATCAAGAATTCCGAACTCATTTTTGCCAAAATTATACCTGGACATTCGTTAAGACCTTTCTTATGGAGCCAGTTGGCCCTCACGGCCAGAATGACCTATTTTCAAGGTCAAATGATCCCTAGAGAAGGTAAACCCCCCATTTTACCGATTTTTGTGTGCTATAGTGCACAAATTTTTTGCTGATCCAAAATTTCGACCTTATTTTTTGCCAAAATTTTACCTGGACGTCCGTTAAGACCCTACCTATGGGGACAGTTGTCCCTCACGGCCAAAACATCCATTTTCAAGGTCAAACGACCCCTAGAGCGGGTAAACCCCCCATTTTACCAATTTTCGTGTGCTATAGTCCATAGATTTTTTGGTGATCAAGAATTCCGACATTATTTTTGCCAAAATTTTACCTGGACGTCCGTTAAGACCTTACCTATAGGGACAGTTGGCCCTCACGGCCAAAATGGCCCATTTTGAAGGTATAACGAGCCCTAGAGAAGGTAAACCCCCAATTTTACCGATTTTCGTGTAACATAGTCTTCAGATTTTATGGTGATCCGTAATTCCGACCACATTTTTGTCAAAATTATACGTGGACATCTATTAAGACCTTATATATATAGCTAGTTGGCCCTTACGGAAAGAATTAACTATTCTCAAGGTCAAACGATCCCTAGAGAAGGTAAACCCCCTATTTTACCGATTTTCATTTGCTATAGTTCACGAATTTTTTGGTGATCTGGAATTCCAACCTTATTTTGGCCAAAATTATACCTAGACGTCCGTTAAGACCTTATCTATGGAGCCATTTGGCCCTCACGGCCAGAATGACCCATTTTCGAGGTCAAACGATCCCTAGAGGAGGTAAACCCCCTATTTTACCAATTATCGTGTGCTATAGTCCACAGATTTTTTGGAGATCTAGAATTCCGACCTCATTTTTGCCAAAATTTTACCTCGACGTCCGTTAAGACCTTACCTATAGGGACAGTTGGCCCTCACGGCCAAAATGGCCCATTTTCAAGTTCTAACGAGCCCTAGAGAAGGTAAACCCCCAATTTTACCGATTTTCGTGTAGCATAGTCTTCAGATTTTATGGTGATCCGTAATTCTGACCACATTTTTGTCAAAATTATACGTGTACATCTGTTAAGACCTTATATATATAGCCAGTTGGCCCTCACGGAAAGAATAACCCATTCTCAAGGTCAAACGATCCCAAGAGAAGGTAAACCCCCTATTTTACCGATTTTCATTTGCTATAGTTCACGAATTTTTTGGTGATCTGGAATTCCAACCTTATTTTTGCCAAAATTATACCTAGACGTCCGTTAAGACCTTACCTATGGAGCCATTTGGCCCTCACGGCCAGAATGACCCATTTTCGAGGTCAAACGATCCCTAGAGGAGGTAAACCCCCTATTTTACCAATTATCGTGTGCTATAGTCCACAGATTTTTTGGAGATCTAGAATTCCGACCTCATTTTTGCCAAAATATTACCTGGTCGTCCGTTAAGATCTTACCTATGGGGACAGTTGGCCCTCATGGCCAAAATGCTCCATTTTCAAGGTCAAACGAGCCCTAGAGCAGGTAAACCCCTATTTTACCGATTTTCGTGTGGTATAGTCCATAAATTTTTTGGTGATCAAGAATTCCGACCTCATCTTTGCGATAATTTTACCTGGACGTTGGGTAAGACCTTTTCTATGGAGACAGTTTGCCCTCACGGCCAATTAGGCCCATTTTCAAGGTCAAACGAGACCTAGAGCAGGTAAAACCCCTTTTTGCCAATTTTCGTGTGCTATAGTCCACAGATTTTTTGGTGATCCTGAATTCCGACCTCCATTTTGCTAAAAATTTCCCTGGACGTCCGTGAAGACCTTATATATGGAGCCAGTTGGCACTCAAGGCCAAAATGGCCCATTTTCAAGGTAGAACGAGCTCTAGAGCAGGTAAACCCCTCATTTTGCCGATTTTCGTGTGCTATAGTTCACCATCTTTTTTGGTGATCCAGAATTCCGACCTCATTTTTGCAAAAATTTTACCTGGACGTCCATTAAGACCTTCCCTATGTAGGCAGCTGGCCCTCACAGCCAGAATTGCCCATTTTCAAGATCAAATGAACCCAGGAGCAAGTAAACCACGTATTTTACAAATTTTCGTGTGCTATAGTCCACATATTTTTTGGTGATTCGGAATTCCGACCTCATTATTGCCAACATTATACCTGCACGTCCGTTAAGACCTTATCTATGGATCCAGTTGGCCCTCACAGCCAAAATGGCCCATTTTCAAGGTCAAACGAGCCCTAAAGCTGGTGAACCCCCTATTTTGTCGATTTTCGTGTGCTATAGGTCACCATCTTTTTTGGTGATCCAGAATTCCGACCTCATTTTTGCCAAAATTTTACCTAGACGACAGTGAAGACCTTACCTATGGAGCCAGTTGGCCCTAAAGGCAAGAATGACCCATTCTCAAGGTTAAACGATCCCTAGAGAAGGTAAACCCCCCATTTTACCGATTTTCCTGTGCTATAGTCCATGAATTTTTCGGTGATCCAGAATTCCAACCTTATTTTTGCCAAAATTATGCATGGACGTCCGTTAATACTTTACCTATAGAGCCATTTGGCCCTCTCAGCCAGAATGACCCATTTTCAAGGTCAAATGATCCCTAGAGAAGGTAAACACCCTATTTTACCAATTTTTGTGTGTTATAGTCCACAGATTTTTTGATGATCCAGAATTTCGACCTCATTTTTGCCAAAATTTTACCTGGACGTTCGTTAAGACCTTACCTGTGGGGACAGTTGGCCCTTACTGCCAGAATGGCCCATTTTCAAGGTCTAAGGAGCCTTAGAGAAGGTAAACCCCCAATTTTACCATTTTTCATGTGCTATAGGTCATGAATTTTTTTGTGATCAAGAATTCCGAACTCATTTTTGCCAAAATTTTACCTGGACATTCATTAAGACCTTTCCTATGGAGAAAGTTTGCCCTCACGCCAAATAGACCCATTTTCAAGGTCAAACGAGCCCTAGAGTAGGTAAAACACCATTTTACCGGTTTTCGTGTGGTATAGTCCATGGATTTTTTGGTGATCCGGAATTCTGACCTCATTTTTGCCAAAATTTTACGTGGACGTCCGTTAAGACCTTACCTATGGAGCCAGTTGGCCCTCACGGCCAGAATGACCCATTCTCAAAGTCAAACGATCCCTAAAGAAGGTAAACCCCCCATTTTACCGATTTTCATGTGTTATAGTCCATGAATTTTTTGGTGATCCGGAATTCCAACCTTATTTTTGCCAAAATTATACCTGGACGTCCGTTGAGACCTTACCTATAGAGCCATTTGTCCCTCACGGCCAGAATGACCCATTTTCAAGGTCAAAGGATCCCTAGAGAAGGTAAACCCCCTATTTTACCAATTTTCGTGTGCTATAGTCCACGGATTTTTTGGTGATCCGAAATTCCGATCTCATTTTTGTAAAAATTTTACCTGGACGTCCGTTAAGACATTACCTATGGGGACAGTTGGCCCTCACGGGCAAATAGGCCCATTTTCAAGATCTAACGAGCCCTAGAGAAGCTAAACCCCTATTTTACCGATTTTCATGTAACATATGATGTGAGGCTAAAAATACATATTTTTAATCATTATTTGCCTCATATTTATTATTTATATTTGTCCTTTTTTAGCATTAATTTTATAAATTGTGCTAAATAGTGTATTTTATTTGTAGCAGTAGATTGACATAAAGTTGAAGAAGTTTGGAGCTAAAACGAATTAAAGATGGAAGCTTGAAGAAGGAAATCAAACAGACAACTTAATGGATTAAATTTATTAAAATAATATATTTTTATATATGGTGCAAAGAAGGACTTTCCAATTCAATTTGAATGTGGTTTGCAGCTGCCACGTGTCACCAGCTGACCAGCCCTTGCCGCCAAGAATTTCCATAAATTGCGGCCACACGGAAAACCCAATTTAATTGGTTTTGTTTTCCTAATTTGTATTGAACTTAATTATTTTATTTAGGGTTTTCTACATCTATAAATAGTGTAGAGAAATAATTATTTTGGGGGAAGCGAAGAACCAAGATACAAGACACAATGTAAGTTTTCTTCTAGCTTAGGAACTTTGGAAGAGCCGCCGTGGAGGCCGGAGAATTGTGGTTTATTCTTTCTTCTCCTTTATTATTTATTTGTATTCGTGATTAATAGAAGATAGTTTAGCTATTGTTCTTAACATTTTATGATTAACACAAGCATATTTATTTTAATAAATTTTGATTGTGTTTTTGAGATAATGAGTAACTAACTTTCATAACTAGGGTTGTGGGAACCATGAGCGATTAACAAAGTATGAATAGTAAATAAGCAATTCTTGACTAGTATTTTGCATGCATTGATAATTCTTTCGTTTAGAAGTCTTTTTAACGGTGGCCAACGTTAGAATTCGCCTTGTTACTACTTGCCGGACCAAGGAGGTAATTAACAAGAAAAGAATTATCAACATAGATTTAGTGTGATACTATCTAATAGGCT
>JAJOOR010020922.1:0-12997 GCA_036250505.1 Solanum acaule | reverse complement strand
CCCCCCCCCCCCCCCCCCCCCCCCCCCCCCCCCCCCCCCCCCCCCCCCCCCCCCCCCCCCCCCCCCCCCCCCCCCCCCCCCCCCCCCCCCCACTTGTGAAACAATTTGTAAGAATTCAGTAAGTAATTAGTAAACAAAAGTCAATTTCAGTTGTTATCAAGATGAGAGAGTTAACTAGGGTATACGTGTTCCCCACAAGCTGATAACACAGTAATCCTAGTAATAGCAATCCTTTCCTAGTGTACTACATGCAAAGTGATAAGTTAGGTATCTCTAAATCCTTGGTCCGGCATCTAGAGAATTTCACCCCGCATCTTTGTCCGGCTACGTGTGTATAATTTTCTATCCTTTACCTCATATTAAACATCACATCGGTGTTTGGCTTAGTTATTACTTCACACCAATCGACACTATCCTATTAGATAGTATCACATTAAATATCTGTTGATAATTCTTTTCTTGTTGATTACCTCCTTGGTCCGGCAAGTAGCAAAAAGGCGAGTTCTTACATATGCAACCACTAAAAAAGATTTCTAAACGAAAGAATTATCAATGCATGCAAAACACTGTTCAAAAATTGCTTATTTACTATTCATACTTTGTTAACCACGCAGGGTTCCCACAACCCTAGTTATGAAATTTAGTTACCCATAATCATATGAACACAATTCATTGTTTTAGATGAAAGAATTATGAACTTACGTAAGAAGAATAATAAACCCAGAAATTCAACACCCAAATCTTCGAAACAAACGTAGGAAATTAAGAATTTATAAAGTTGCAACTTAATCTCCCAAGTCAAGAACTAGAATCAAAGTAATAATAATCTAACCCCCAAAAACGAGGTTTACATACCCTATTTATCGAAAACAAGTCCTAAATTAAAAGGGAAACAAAATAAGGAAAGTTTGTTCAGGCACGCGTCTTCATTCAACAAGATTGACTCATGGACCGTCAATGGATCTACGGTCTATGAGTCCCTTCCGTCAGCCAGGACTTAGAAAATATTTCAGCTTCCAAAAATTAGCTTCTCTGAAGAAAACGACGAAACTGCAGTACGGACCGTAGATCGATCTACGGTCCGTTAATCCTTCTTCGTAGCTCCACACTTAGAATCTTCAAAAAATCAGGTACTGGAACCCTCGTAGTATCATTCTACGAATCAACAGTACGGTCCATAGATCAATCTACGGACCGTTAATGGCTACTGTGGTTCCACACTTGGTCACATTTCCCTGTTTTGCCTTTCATGCCTTGCCTGCTGATCTACGATCACCATCTACGGAGCGTCAATGGACCTACCTTTCGTAGATCACCTCCGTAGATGCCCTTTTTTGCATTTCTTTCAACTATCCCTTTACTTTCGTGCCTGAACATCTTTCCTGCAAAACATGATAAAAACACATAAAAACCAATACAAAAAGGCCCTAGACACACACAACTTGTAAGTGAAATGTATTAGAAATACCGTAAACTCAGGTATATCAACACCCTCAACTTAAATTCGTTGTTTGTCCTCAAGCGACGAACTAAGACTGTAAATGACACTTGTATAGAAGCAAGCATTTCAAGTACAAGCAATCACCTGGCTCTCTACCCCAACACTCTTTTCGGTTGCAAAATCTGTTTCTCTTAGACTCGACAAGCTAATTCATCCGGATCAAAACATGACAATGATTGACCAACCAACACACAACATACAGTGTTTCACTACCACCAAGGTACCAACTTTCCAACAATGTAACTAGTGCCCTTACTTCAAATGAAATCCCTTTTTTCACATAATAACTATGAATTTAAGTATAAGGATTAATTCAACACTCGCACTCAGAAATATCTTCAAGTACAGTTAGTGCTCAATACCATAGGCTTTCCCTTATTTTCACTACTTAGACTCTCCAAACTATATTGTAGGATCACTCTAGGACTTTCTTGGCTTGTAATGTAGGCTCAGGGTCAAGTGTGGTACATTTGGTTACTTTTTAGTGACTTTCTTCTCTCCTTGACATTTCGCTAGGCTTTCAACCTCTTTTTGCCCTATTTTTGACATCCTACCGTTTCACCTTTTTTCCCTTGATTTTCTTCAACCATGGATGTGACTTTAGACTCTGTAGATCTTTTTATTTTTCACTTTCATCTCTTTCTTGCGTTTTATTCTTTTTCTTTAGCTTTCAACAAGTCACATCCATTCCTTTCTTCTTCTTCTCTTTTTCTCTTTTTCAACATCAAACTCTTTTCATACCCATTTTTCTTTAGGTTTCCTCTTTCATTTCCACCCTCAACTTTTGGATTTTCCATTAGTTGAGTTGCACAATACCCGATGTCGGGTCAGGGCCAAGATTGAAGTTACTTTTTACATTAGCCACCCTCAACATAGGCTTTTGGATTAAGTCGAGGTGCACATGTCCAAGGAGGGACCGGGGCCAACATAGTATATTATGGGAAGGTGAGTTCAGGGTTTAGAAAGAAATGGTCTAATTTTAGGCTCAAAGCATTTGGATCAAAGGGAGCATTTATTTCATTTGGTTGGATCCTTCATCTAGGCAATTTGTGGACTTATCAGAACAAGGGCCTATGATCACCTCCTAGCCTCTAGAGTGAATTTTCTTAGCAGGACTAATCGGGCAAGTTCTAGTTTTGCACAAAAACTATTTGAACAATCAACTATTCTCACCCACTCTTCGCACATAATTTCATTATCAGATTACCCAGTTCAAGTTTCAGCTTAAGTCATGCCATCAAGTTGATTCATTATCATGTCATACTCAGAGCCAACACATTCCACTTATCTTAGCCTACAAATACTATCACACATAACAAAATTTGGACGGGTGTCAATTTTTTTTATAAGTCATCATGCTTCATTCTTTTTCATGGTTCTACACATACGATCCTAACACATGCCTGTTCAAGAAAAATTAAACAGTCTCTAGGGGAAAAGGAACACAGGCAAGAAAACCCCAAGAAAGGATTTATGAGTTGGGTTACTCAGCCTTCACCCTATCACTCACAATCCATTTACCCCACCCCCAACAAAAAATAGATGCGATTGTCCCCAATGTATAAAAATACAGTAACAGATAATGGATTGGGTGATGCAAACCTGTGGCGCATAGCACCAAAGAATCATCAACAAGGGGGTGGTCTGGTTTCCCGGAGCTCGCTGGAACCATACTTGGGTCACCCTCAGTAGTGCCCACATCATCCATCATAGCACCCTCAGTAGTGCTCTAGATCACTCTAACCATAGCATCAGTGGGGCTCACAACTTCCCTCACAACAGGCGGGACCTCTACAACTGCGGCAGAACTCGATGCCCCTGCAACACTCTAACGCACCCTCTGCTGACGCAACTCTTCATCTAAAATTGACGTCTTCCTAGCCTCCTTCTCCTGCCTACGCTGTCTCTTATGGGCTTTTTCCTCCTCAGTGCGACTAGAATGGTGCCTCTTACCTTTGGTATGTGTATGCTCAGGCCCCTCCTCGGCGGTCCCACTGAATAAAGCATTCAGCACCGTATCATCGGCCAACACAGTGGGTGCAGCCTGAGGCTCAACTGTAGGGGTAGCAAGAATGGCATCAACGTCACCCTAGAGACTGGCTAACTCGGCCTAAAAAGAGGATAGATCTATGGCCGGGACAGGTCACTCGAGGACTCGTAATTCAAAGGCATCGAGACGCTTATTTATGGCCTGGACCTTCCGGTCCATTATGCCTTCCATCCTTCGCTCCATTCTAGCCTCAGACTTGGCGATCGACTTTTGCATCCAAGGCTGGATGTGATGCAACAATGTAATCATCTGAGCCTCTAATTTCTGTACTCTGGACAACGGGACAACAACAACTCCTGATGGTGGTGTGGACCAGGATGAGCTAGGAGCCCTACTTGCAGCCTGAAAAGAGGAGGCCGAGACAGTATAGGTGTGCTCTGGTATAATGGGGTCACCGCCCTGTGCCTGCCCTACCGTGTCCGCAAGATCGACGCCCAAGGGAGGTACCTCAACCTCGGGCTCTCTGCGAGGTGCCGCCACATTTGCTCCATCTCGAATGAGGCCTATATCCAAAGTCCCAGTAGTGTGGATCAACCTATCACTATGCCAGATCGGCACTCCAGAGTCCCTGTACAATTGTAAAATCAAACATGGAAAGGGATAAGTAGTGGAGGTCCTGAATGCCCTCTCGTGAATCTCTTTCAGCAGCATGTGGGCAAAGTCAATCGCCAATCCTGTTACCAATGCTGCAACCATGACCGTTCTGTCCCATGTGAGTTAGTTGTCAGATTTTATAGGCGACACCCTATTACACACCAACAACCAGAAGAACTTGGCCACAAAATTTAATGTGGCCTTTCGGATACCCAACCGTGGTGTGGCGACCCACTCCATATGCTCGCCATCTGCAGCAATGTATTTAGCCAACCATAGTATAACAGTCTTTCGCAGCTCAGCATTCCTCTGGAAAGCGCCGCTCCGCACGATGTCACATCTGTAATCAAACTCCGTTGTGTTTAGTGACCAAGAGTGACCCGTGGTAGGACCATAGAGAAAGTGGCTGATGGTGGCATGTGATATGTCCACCGGACAACCTCGGACCATAGTGGAAGTGAGAGGGTTCTGGGCTATGGGCTTTGACTGCTTGGAGATCGAACTACGGAGAATGGTGGCATAGGAGGCGTAGAACTCCCGTACAATCTCCTCACTATAAGTCACTGGGTATTGAGCCATCCAATAACACTTGTGAAGTTTAAAAAGCTAGTGGATGTCGGGGACAGTGTGAAAGCTCCCAGTGAGGACTCTGCGCTCTTCTGTAATAAGTCGGGCCATCTTCTCTTTGCCATTTTTCATCCTGGCATCTCGATAAATTTGCCATTAGCCCTCAACATACCATTTATTTGGCTCGCCGGCCACTGGAGTAGGGTCATTATTACGTGGTGCTAATACTGATTCTGAGCTAGTGGCCTTATTAGACGAGGCTGCTTGTTCATTTTTGCTGGACCCTATAGCTGATTTAGCATTGGACCCCGAAGCATGGGCATACTCAGACCATGAAGCATGGCTAGACTCAGAGCCCGAAGCATGGGCAGACTCGGAGCCAGACGTAGACCCATTAGCTGAACTGGAAGAAGCCCCAGTTGGTGACCCGATCAGTGTGTGCTCCTCATCAGACTGGGAGACAGTGACTACGTCGGGAATCACCTTTCAGGGGTTGCCTCTGGTGACTTGGGGTACAGTGGGATAAGTCCTTATGTTAGGAGGAACCTATGCTGGATCCTTTTCTGTGTCCGTGTCTTTATCGATTAACATGAAGCTAGGGACAACAGATTTTGATTTGCCCTGTTTTGCATAGGTGACTAGCTTCTTGGGGGCCATAGTACATGTGGAAGCGTTATTAGTTCCAACACTAACTACAAACATACTAAAAAAAAAAACCTTAGAACTAAAAACAAACAAAAACAAAGACCCAAAAAAATATTGTTTTAGACAGTGGCTATTGTGGTCATCTATGGTGGGGACCGGGTCCGTAGACTTATCTACGGTCCGTGGATCCCTTCCGTGGATCAGAGGGCCAATAATATTGGTCGCAGAGGGAAACCACGACTGTACAGAACGGTCCGTAGATTGATCTACAGACCGTAACCCACATCCGTGGTTTCACAATTAGTGAAATTTCAAGTGCTTCCATCCACGAACCTTTTCTACAGTCCGTGGACAAGGACTCGTGGATGGGATCTGTGCTAGGTTTTAGACATACTTTACTTTCAATCTCACATGGTTGACTATTTTCAATAGGGTCCTAGTCTAATCATACATTTCAGCACTTAATCATTCTAGTTTGTCATTCTCGGGATTCCGATTAATCATTTTAAAAAGTATTTAAGACAATCCTTGGAAAGTCAAAACTTACATTTAGACTTATAATCACATACAACAAGGCAACACAATCACTATCTATCGTTCCAAGGGTATTGTAACTTCCAATTTTAGTTTGCAATTTCATCTAACAATTACCCAAGGTCAAGACCCAATCCCTGACTTTCTATAATCTATCAATGAATTGAAATTCAAAGTGAGGAGAAAGTTTATTACCTTCCACAAACTACCTCTTCGTTACTAACCCAAACACTGGACGCTTTTGTGGAATATGGAATGAGTAGTATTCGGAATGGAAAGGAATTGTGGGAATTATGGGGGAATGGAAGGGCTGATTTTATGGGGTGGTTATGGAGTGATTTAGGGGAGTTGAAGTGTTTGAAACAGTTGGAGAGTGAATGGAGGGAAGTGGAAACGATTTCAAATTAGGGGAATTTTAAATAAAGGGGTTCTGGGTCGGGTCAGATAGAATTAGGGTTTTGGACCCACGAGACCCCGTCTACGGTCCGTGTGTCGATCTACGGTCCGTAGATGGGGACCGTCTATCAAACTTGTACTTAAAAAATTTAGAACCCTTACCTGGGATCTATGGACACTATAGACGGTCCGTGGAATGAACCACGGACCGTCGATGGGGTCCGTAGACCGCTGCACCAGACCTTTTTCTGCAGATTCTGCTTTTTCCCCTGCACATGTAGCAACCATTAGCACGTTCTTTATATATTTTCTGGACACTATTTAGACACGGACCCTATGCTATGTCTAGCCAACACTAAAACAGAAGTAAAACAACTATCTAAATGAGTACAGAGAAGTAACTAAACAACGAAAACTACTAAACGGGAAACAAAAACCTATTATTGGCTAGATTTTACATCTTGGGTTGCCTCCCAAGCAGCGCTTGATTTAACGTCGCGGCACGACGCATGCCTCTTGATTACTCAGACTTTATCAAGATGATAGGCCTCAACAACTTCTTGCACACTTTCTGCGTTTCCCAGATAGATCTTGATCCTTTGTCCGTTAAACATGAACCTTGTTCCTTCATTGTTCTCAAGCTCAACTGGTCCATGGAGGAGCACTTTTGTGAGCAAAAATGGCCCGGTCTATTTGGATTTGAGTTTGCCCAGAAACAAGCGCAACCTAGAGTTGAATAGAAGTACAAGATCACCCACAACAAATTCTCGCTTTTCAATTCTTTGATCATGATACCTCTTCATCTTCTCTATATACAAGGCTGAACTTTCATAAGCTTTTAGGCGAAACTCATCAAGCATATTCAAGTCATTCATTCTTTGATTAGGTGCGGCGCCTCAATCCAAATTTAGCTTCTTCATCGCCACATAGCCTTATGCTCTAGCTCTATCGGTAAATGGCAAGACTTCCCATATACAAGTTGGTCAGGAGAAATACCTATGGGGGTCTTGCATGCAGTGCAAATAGGCCCATAGAGCATTATCAAGCTTCCTTGACCAATCCGTTCTATTAGCATTCACAGTTTTTGCCAAAATCTGTTTGATCTCTCTGTTAGATACTTCAACTTGCCCGCTGGTATGTGGATGGTAAGGAGTGGCTACATTATGGCGGACACCATACTTCTCAAGTAGTGCCTTGAAAACTTATTACAGAAGTGGGAACCTCCATCGCTGATAATCGCCCTCGGTGTATCAAATTTGGAAAAGGCATACTTTTTCAAGAATGCGGTGACACTTTTACCGTTATTGTTGGGGAGCGCTACTGCTTCCACCCACTTCGATATATAATCAACCTCAACAAGAATATATTTCATCCCATGTGAACTCACAAATGGACCCATAAAATCAATGCCCCATACATCAAACAACTCTATCACCAATATAGTATTCATAGGAAGCTCTTGCCTCTTTGAAATCCCTCCTTCTCTTTGGCAACGATCACAAGACTTGGCGAAATCATGAGCATCTTGGTGGATGGTAGGCTAGTAGTATCCATACTGCAAAATCTTATGCGCAGTCCAAATACCACTATGATGCCCACCAATAGGCGATGAATGGCATGCTTCAAGTACACTCAATATCTCAACCTCGGGCACACAACAACGAATAATCCCATCAGCACAACTATGATACAAGTAAGGCTCATACCAAAAGAATTTCTTCACATCATGCATAAACCTTTTCCTTTGGTGAAAAGACAAGTCTGGAGGCACCAAATAGCTTGCCAAATAATTAGCAAAGTCTGTGAACCAAGGAATCAGATCATGGGAAGCAACCAATACCTGTTCATCTGGAAAATTATCATTAATTCCAGCCCTATCACCAAGCTTAAGCATAGCCTCTTCCTCTAATCTGGACAAGTGATCGGCAACTTGATTTTCGGTACCCTTTCTATCTTTTACCACAAAATCAAACTCTTGCAACAACAATACCCATCTAATCAGCCTCGGTTTTGCATCCTTCTTTGCCATCAAATACCTCAATGTAGAATGGTCAGTATGCACTATGACCTTGTACCAAGCAGGTAGGATCGAAATTTTTTGAATGCGAAAACCACTGCAAGAAGCTCTTGTTCAGTCACAGTATAATTCTTCTGGGCCACATTTAGAGCTTTCCTAGCATAATAAATTGGATGGAAAATTTTCTCTCGCCTCTGTCCCAATACTACACCAAGCGCCACTCCACTCGTATCGCACATTACCTCAAACTGTTTCCCCAAATCCGGTGAAATAATGATAGGTGCAGTAACCAACTTCTCCTTTAACTCTCCAAATTCTCTCAGACAAGCATCATCAAAATCAAACTTATACTCCTTTTCGAGTAGTTTGCACAATGGATGTGCAATTATAGAGAAATCATTGATGAACCTCCTATAGAAACCTGCATGCCCAAGAAAACTCCTGACACCTTTTACAAAGATAGATGGAGGAAGTTTTTCTATTACCTCAACTTTCACTTTATCTACCTCAATGCCCTTCTCAGAAATCCGATGACCTAGAACTATCCCTTCTTTCACCATAAAGTGGCACTTCTCCCAATTTAGCACCAGATTGCAGTCTTCACACCTTTTAAGCACCTCAGCCAGATGATCCATACATCGATCAAAAGGGTCACCTACCACAAAGAAATCATCCATGAACACTTCAATAGTATCCTCCACCATATCAGAAAAGATCAATAGCATACAACGCTGGAAGGTCACTGGAGCATTGCACAACCTTAAGGGCATCCGTTTGAAGGTGAAAGTTTCATAAGGGAAAGTGAAGGTGGTCTTCTCTTGGTCCTCCGGAGCTATATAAATCTAATTGTAGCCCGAATAACCATCATGAAAACAATACCAACCCTTACCAACAAGTCTATCCAACATCTGATCCATGAATGACATATGGAAATGGCCCTTTTCTGTCCAAGCATTTAGCTTCCGGTAGTCCATGCAGACTTGGGCACATATTGAACAGGACATACCCAACTACTATCTGCAATGGGATAGATAACTCCAGCATCCAACCACTTGATGATCTCCTTTTTAACTACCTCTTGCATGGGCGGATTTAATCTTCTTTGGTGCTCAATACTAGGTTTGTGATCTGGCATGAGTTAGATTTTGTGGGAACAAATACCGGGAGTAATCCCAATAATATCCACAATGGTCCAACCAATAGCTCGATTGAACCTCTTTAACACAGTCACCAAACACTCTACTTGTCTTGCATTTAATTTTGCCGCAATGATGACCGCCAGAGTATTATCTCTACCCAAAAATACATACCTCAAATGCGGTGGTAGAGCCTTAAGCTCCAATTTTAGTGCCTCCATAACAGATTGTCTCGTGGATGGAGACTCGCCATTCTTCATGTCTAACTCATACTTCTTTGGTTTTGACTTATATTCGCACCTATCGAGTGCAGCTACCAACTCATCGTACTCTTCAATTCCATCAATATCGAAATTCATCATAACTGCTGCTAGTGCCTCAACATCGAGTCCCTCTATAATTTGCACTTTTGTTCCACTCTCAACACTGTAAGTTATAGCAGATACCGTTTGGAGCACATTACTCTGCTTTATGGACCTACAAATATTGAAAGTTGCTTCTTCATTGTTCAGTTTGAACCTCATCTACCCTTTCTCCATATCAACCAATGCACGCCCTGTGGCAAGGAGTGGTCTTCCAAGGATGATGGGAACCTTAAAATCAACCTCACATTCAAGAATCACAAAATCCGTCGGAAAGATGAACGACTCCACTTTTACTAGTACATCATGGAGTACACCAATGAGCCTTTTCACGGTTCGATCAACCATAAGTAACCACATCGCAGTAGGATTTGGATCCCTTAGACCCAACTTATTATAAATAGAAAATGGCATGAGGTTGATGCTAGCACCAAGATCACACAAAGCCTTAGCAAAGTGTAACAACCCTATAGTACATGAGATCGTGAAAGCACCAGGGTCATCGTTCTTCTGCACAAGAGATCTTGTAGCAATAGCGCTACAATGCTGCAATCTGTCATCATCTTCAAAACTCACAGACCTTTTTTTTGTCACCATATCTTTCATAAACTTCGCATACCCAGGCATTTGCTCCAAAGCTTCTATCAAACGAACATTGATGGAAAGCTGCTTCAACATAGTAATAAACTTGCGTTATTTACCATCTTTAGTCTTCTTCACTAGCCTTTGTGGAAAAGGTGGTGGAGGTCTAGGTATGGGGACCACTTTCTGAGATATCTCCGTTTCTTTCTCCATCGCATTCCCAAACACTTCTCTAACCTCTACCACATCATCTTCGTTTCTAATCTCAACATCCACCACAGACGGCATAGGTGGATCTATGGTTTGCTTAACCCCTCGAGGAGTAACTGCCATACAATGGCCATCATTCTTTGGATTCTGGATGGTGTTGCTAGGAAGAGTGCCAGATTGCCGTGGGTTCACTGTAGTAGACAACTGAGTCATCTGCTGCTCTAGATGCTTTATTGACATTGCATGGGCATCAACCTTTTGACCAATACCAGACAAGTCATTTCTCATCTCTTTCACATTCTCATCCATTGCATCAAACTTTCTCATCATCTTATGCATCATATCTTCAATACGCGCCATATTGCCTCCAGCTTCCCTAGTACCAGATTCTCGATTTTTGAGGGGGAACATAAGGTCCAACCCGATCATTTCTGTTGCCATAGTTGTTTTGGTTGTAGTTGTTGTCGCGATTGAAGTTCCCATCTCGGACATATTGACCCTCTCGGTTGTAATTGCCATAGTTTAGACCTTGGTTTCCCTGACCTTGGCGCCAATTTTCCGTGTTGGATCCTTGGGCGTTTGGTCGGAAATACCCCGTCCGATCATTCACCGCATAAGCATCCTATTCATAGTAACACTCTTGAACTGGTGGTGGCGTTCTAGTCAAGTAATTCACAGCATTTACCTTCTTTGCACCTCCGCTCACATGCTTTACTACCAACCCCAACTCGGTCCTCATCTGAGCCATCTCCTCATGAATCTCATCCGCAGACTGGTTTTTTGTAGCATGAACGGGAAATGTGTTTCTCCCAGTAACCGATCGCCTAGTGCTCCATGCTTTATTATTGCGAGAGATCTTCTCCAGTTTTTCTGCAATCTGTGCATATGTGCACTCAACATATGAACCTCCAGCAATAGTATCTAGCACTGATTTATTGTTTCCATCTTGACCTCGATAGAAATATTCCTTGAGCGACTCATCATCAATATGGTGATTCGGAACACCTCTTACAAACGCAGTGAATCTGTCCCATGAGCTACTCACAGACTCTCCAGGTAATGCCACAAAATTGTTGACCCTATCTTTGTGATTGAGCTTCTTGGACACTGGATAATATCTTGCTAAGAACACATCCCTCAGTTGATCCCATGTATAGATTGAGTTATAAGGGAGCTCAGTGAACCATATAGCAGCATCTTCTGTTAGTGATAGAGGGAACACTCGCAACCCGATGACATCCATATCCAAGTCTGGTTGACCTACACAGCTTTTGCAAACTACCCTTAGCTTTGATATGTGAGCATGTGGGTCCTCCGATGGCGATCCTGAGAACAAGCCCCTCGCTGTAAGCATTTGTATCAAGCTACTGGTCACTAAAAATGTGTCCCCCGGAGGCAAAGGGGGTAGGACAAGAGGTCCATCTGAATCAGCAATATTGACGTTGCCCCTATAGTTATCATGCAGTCGTGGGCCTGGTGGATCCTGCCTCCTCAATGCATCTCCCAACTGATTTTCAGCTGGAACCTGGTTGTCCCCACTAACTACCCTCGGATGTTGCAACTCAACTTCATCACATAGATTGCCTCCGATAGGATTAACTTGAATTCCTGGATTGTTCATTCTTCGCAAAGTTCGGTTCAACTCTGGATCGTAAGGAGTAAGTGGTTCAACCTGGCTATGTGTACTTGGCATACACTAGAGTCCGAACCTAAGAGAGACAAAAACAAAAAAAAAAAAGAAGTAAAATTAGGAAATATTTGACTAAAGTTCAATAATGTAGTTAAAATAAATCTAAAAGCCAAATTCCCCGGCAGCGGCGCCAAAATTTGATACGCTCAAATTACACCTTCCTAAAGAAGCATAAGCGATTGTTATCAAGTAAAGAACCCAACTTGTAGGTTGGGGTCGATCCCACGAGGAAAATGGTTTAGACTTCACTTTCACCAACAATTATATTTGTTTAGTCAAATTACTTCTAGAAACAAGTAGTTAAAAGGGGGGCGGGGGATTTGTGAAACAATTTGTAAGAATTCAGTAAGTAATCAGTAAACAAAAGTCAATTTCAGTTGTTATCAAGATGAGAGAATTAACTAGGGTATATGTGTTCCCCACAAGCTTATAACGCAGTAATCCTAGTAATAGCAATCCTTTCCTAGTATACTACATGCAAAGTGATAAGTTAGGTATCTCTAAATCCTTGGTCTGACATCTAGAGAATTTCACCTCGCACCTTGGTCCGGCTACGTGTGTATAATTTATTAACCCTTACCTTTACCTCATATTAGACATCACATCGATGTTTGGCTTAGTTATTACTTCACACCAATCGACACTAGCCTATTAGATAGTATCACACTAAATCTATGTTGATAATTCTTTTATTGTTGATTACCTCCTTGGTC
>JAJOOR010020921.1:0-12627 GCA_036250505.1 Solanum acaule | reverse complement strand
CTCTGAGAGAATCCTTGTGTGAATATGTTAGACAAGAACTCAGAGATTGTGAAAATATAAACAATCCAAACATTCATAAATTCTACACACACATATACAAATTTAAACTCTGAGAGAATCCTTGTGTGAATATGTTAGACAAGAACTCAGAGATTGTGAAAATATAAACAATCCAAACATTCATAAATTCTACACACACATATACAAATTTAAACTCTGAGAGAATCCTTGTGTGAATATGTTAGACAAGAACTCAGAGATTGTGAAAATATAAACAATCCAAACATTCATAAATTCTACACACACATATACAAATTTAAACTCTGAGAGAATCCTTGTGTGAATATGTTAGACAAGAACTCAGAGATTGTGAAAATATAAACAATCCAAACATTCATAAATTCTACACACACATATACAAATTTAAACTCTGAGAGAATCCTTGTGTGAATATGTTAGACAAGAACTCAGAGATTGTGAAAATATAAACAATCCAAACATTCATAAATTCTACACACACATATACAAATTTAAATTATTATTTTAAGAATATTTCACTAATGACAATGCAAATTCATTTAAATAAGGCATAGACATAATACATAAATATGTCTTTGAACTTGTCTTCAAAAAGAATTTATGTTCTTAAACTTTGGGTGTGTGCAAGTAGACATTTAAACTTGTATAAATTAATTGAACAAATAAACATATGCATTCTACATGACAATTTGGATGAGATACACTCGAACTGATTAGTATTATGACATGTAAGACACATGTCAAGCAATATGTAGGAAGTGTGTGCGTCTACTTGTTCAAATTTTATATAAGTTCAAGTGCCTACTTGTGCGAACCCACAGTTGGAAACTATAGATACGAACCATAAACTTAACTTTTTGAAGTGTACCAATCTTATGTGTAAAGACAGGGGTGTAGCTACCCTATAATGAGGGTGTCCAATTCGGAAAATAATACCGTATTTATAAGTTAAATGATATACGAAGTGATTAAATAATAAATTTTGGACACCCTTGACATAATAAGGTGTTGTAGCCCAGTGATTTTAGATGCCTTGAAAAAACCCTAAATGCTCATGTGTTTGAATCTCACTAGCATCATTTTTTCCCCTTTATTTTTTTTGACACTCTTCATAAAATTCTTTACTCCGCCACTGTGTAAAGAGATGGTGAAAATGGAGGAGGGGAATAATTGTAGCCCTTAGGAATTCAATAGGTATAAGACTAGATTAAGGTGTTTAAGTGAAATATGCCGACACCTTTAAATGATGGTTGACGACTTCAACCCATACCTATACATGCATGATGCATCCAATATATAAACACATGCCCACGTACAAAGAACTAATAAAGAAGTAGAGATGCATTCAATCAAAAGGCAACCCCACTTCAAAGTCTGGACATGTCAATACATACAAAACTATGTGTAACATTTCACATGGGGTGAGACATGAAAAAGATCCAAGAAAACAACAACAAAAAAAAAGATAAAAGAGAAAAAGAATGGGTCAACAAACAATGAAAAAGTCTCTAAAAAACAAAAGGAAGAAAAAAGAAGAAGAAACCTTATGCTATATTATCTTCTTATTTTATTTTTCCTCAACCACTACCTTTGGTAACGTACCATGTGATCCCAATAAATTAATATAAAGTATTACTATTAAATGGCCAAAACCCACCCACCAATAAATACATTAATTATAACACGTCTTTTTCTTTCTTGTAATTACCAAGTCTTTTTGTTTAGTGGTAGAAGACTTTTTGGTGAAGTGTGAACAACGTGAGAATTATAAAGTCTTGTGTTTCAACTTTATTTCTAGACTAGATGTAAATTAATGCTAATATTATTACGCCCTACGTTTCATGATAATTAGGGTTGTTTTTATGTTTAGGCAGTAGGCACACCTCCTCTCAAGAAAATTAATTATTTGTATAAAGTAAGAAATATTTCTATTATCTTATTCTTATTTTGAAAAAAGAAATATCATTTCCATTTCAATTTATTTATTTGGTTTTGACTTGACACGAAATTTTTAAAAGTAAGAGAAAATTTAAATCTTATGATCTTAAACTAAAAATAAGTGAAATGTATCAAAATATTTTATCGTATGATTTTAAATATATCATGTAGAAGATTAGAATTGAAGAGTTACCATAAAATAAAAGAAGTATTCTTTTCCAAAATAATTAAAAAGAAAAGTTAAACAAATAAATTAAAATGAGAAATAGTTCTTTAATAATTTTTTAATTATGTAAAACTTTGTTTATTTAAATAAAACTAAAAATTGAAAGAAAGTTTATATCATCTTAATTTGTGAATACTTATTTTGAAATTTTTTAAAAAAGTAAAAATGTTAATTTTAAAATTGAGGAAATAATTTTTTATGTATAAAGATACATGTTCACGCCGACCCAAGGTTAGAAGTAGCAATATTCAAGGCACTAGTGTTTTGTCTGAATAGCCCCTCATCTCCTTGTATACTTAATACCATGTGTTAAAATGGAATATTTTTCCTAGTCGAGTGTTCGATATCTTGTATTGAAATTTCACTAATTTGAATTTGTGCCCGATAAGGCTTTATCATTCAAGAATAGTGCTTTCTATCAAGAAGTTCTTCATATCAGCCATGATTCAAACTCAAGACCTCTAATTTAAAAATGAATAATCTCAACCACTGTACCACATTCGCGAGGTGCCAGAATGAATTACTTCTTCCTACTATATCTTTTTACCTATTTATGATGATATTTAGGTCCCACCTATAAATAAATTTGTTAACATCAATCATAAAATATATAGGCCGAAAACCTAAAAGTTTTCTAATATTGGTAGGAACATTAGTTAGACATTTACTTATTTATAGGTTTAGTTATCTCTATGTTTTTGACTATTTGATGGAGTATTTCTTTATTCGTGTTAAACCATCTCATTCCACGGAAGTGATATGTCCGTATTCATTGCGTCTAACTTTTTTATTCACGTGATATTTCTTAAAATAAATATATTCTATTTGTTATATAATGTAGTTTGACAAAACATCAAAGTTAAAGAAATAAAGTGTTTTATTGTATTCTTTATTGAATAAATTTTGAATTTGTATCTTTTTTTCTAATGAATTGTATTTTAAATTGTTGAGATTAAGATTTTATTTTTATAAGAATAATTTGAACAAAAATAGTGGGAGAGAAACAATTGAAAAAATGAGTTAAAATATTAATTTCATGGAGGTATGAATTTCGCTAATATAAATCTAAGTTGGTTGTATAAAATAATGAATATAAACCAATTACCAAACTTGATAAGTTTTTGAATACTAGCAAACTGTCACGACCTAGACCATCGTGATTGACACCTACACTAACCCTCCGGTGGGAGAACCACTACTACAATCCAAACCAAGCAACTAACCCAAAACTAAGGCATTTAAGTTACAGAAGCAAGTTAAATGCTAAGGAAATAAATAGGGAGTTCCCATAAACTCCAACAAAAGTCTAACAAGAACTAAACAATGCGGAAGAAATAACCTAGAACCTTTTGTCAATGTACCAAAACATCTAATAATGAACCAAGTCTAAACAAGAAGGGACACAACTCCAACTAATGTACTAATAACTAATAGAACTGTCTAAGTCCGGAATGTGGTCATAGACGAAAGGAGAACTCATGGCAACCCGGAAGAATTGCCTCACCCTTGAATTCGAACGACGATCACTGATCTCCTAAGCGAGGTTTGTCAGTAGCCGCTTGAAGATGCCCTATACTCAACAAAAATAAGAACAGCTGAAGTATCAGTACACAACCACAGTGTACTGGTAGGATCACACGACTACCCCACTAAGTGCAACATACATAAGTCATCACAACAATATAATCACATGCATATAACGAACATACACAATATCATCAACATATACGAACAATGAACAACTTCACATTTCTCAAGATACACAATTATATCAAATCATTGGTCCTCTCATGGAACCCAAACCCAAACAGTTAGCATACCGAAATGTGGCACCCGATCCAATAATTATGCTGGAACGTGGCAACCGATCCCATAGTTATGTCAGAACGTGGCAATCGATCCAAGTTAGTTATGCCGGAACGTGGCAATCGATCAATCACAATCACAAGTATATCCTCAAGATCATACAATTAAGTCATGATTTCATGGTAACCATCATTCATCTATCTCATTTACAACAAGTGTGATCAATAATGCAACATTCATATACATACATGTATCATAATGAAGCAAGAACCAACATACATCACACAATCATAGAATCACAACCACCACCTACCTCGAAACAAGCTTGAAACCCTAAGAAACTTGATCTTTCCCTTTTCGGATTCGTTTCGCTTGTTCTTGGTCTACAAACAATCAATATAATACAGAAATCAATAAACAATCACTAATTACCCGAATTACTAATAATTTTATGAACCCTAGATCAAACCCATGATCCCAATTATCCAAATTAGGGTTATTTCCACCATAAAATCTATAACAAAACCCTCCCCCATCAATATTTACCTATTCTATTATGTTCTACGGATAAAAAAACGGAGTCGGGGAATGAAAAATTACCTTTAGCCTCAAGAATGGTGAAAAATGAGTAGGAGTCGCCTGGGGTTCGTTCCTTAGCTCTAAAAATCAAAAAGTGCCAAATAAGGTCATTTAAGGGTTTATTTACGACTTTAAGTCGCGTCTGGTCTGCCACAGCGGCCACCACCCCGCTACAGCGGCCCGGCCAAAGCGACCAAAATCCCCGCCAAGGCGGGTTGCACGAAACAGAGAGCTATTTAAAGATTTCCAAAATCCCCATTTCACAACACACCTCTAACCAATGACGCTCAGAAAATACCCTTGACGCTAAGATTGATTCTTGGAGTTTTACTCGCCCGAATTTAATTTCATAAAGTCGTACGGGTTCTTTAACGAGTTATCTAACTACTCATGTAATCAAACCATAAATAATTCACCCGATTGTTACCAGATTTCCCTACACCTTAAAGACTCCGATTTCGTCCAAATATGGACTAGGTTGGAAAAATACAAATACTACGAAAAAGTTTTCCGGCCCCAAATTTTCCTCCTTTGGCTTTTCTATAACGATGGGAGCAGATCGTTACAATAGATACCAATTTACCTATCACTTATCCCCGAGTGACAAAACTTAGGAAAATAGGCTAAGGAAAGAATGAAGTAGTACCTGAATTGACGAACAATTGGGGATACTTGTCTTGCATGTACCTCTCGGTTTCCCAAGTAGCTTTCTCGATTGGACGATGCTTCCATTGAACTTTCACGAATTTTATCTCCTTGGTCCTTAACTTGCGCACATCATGACCAAGAATTGCAACCGATTCCTCATCATATTGGAGGTCTTTGTCTAACACAATTGAGTCCCATTTGATGATATAATCCCTGTCACCATGATATATCTTCAACATGGACACATGAAATACCGGATGAACTCCCAATAAATTAGGAGGTAAAGCCAATCTGTACGCTACCGGTCCCACACATTCAAGAATCTCAAATGGACCAATGTATCGCGGACTTAGCTTACCTTTCTTACCAAATCTCATCACCCCTTTCATGGGTGATACCTTAAGAAGAAAATTCTCACCAGTTTGAAACGCCATGTCTCTTGCCTTATGATTCGCATACTTCTTTTGCCTACTCTGGGCTGCTAAAAACTTAGCTTGAATGCTCTTCACCTTATCTTGAGCATACCATCCGCATCAAGAGTGGTCTCTTGTGCCTTACCATTCATAGTCTTTTTACTAAGCTCCTCCAAATTCTCATCCTCAAATTGTTTGGCCTTGATCTCATCAATGAATGTGGCCCACACTTCAATGCTAGCTAACACCTCGTCTCTTTTTTAGATGCCCAACTGCATGAACTTAGACTTTAAGGTCTGAATTTAGTTAGCCAAAGGTTGCTTGGTTACATTCAAGCAAGCTAGACTACCCATACTCACTGCTTTTCGACTCAAAATGTATGCCACCACATTAGGCTTGCCTAGATGGTATTGAATGATCACATCATAATCCTTAAGTAACTACATCCACCTTCGCTATCTCAAATTCAGATCCTTTTGAGTGAACACATGCTGCAAACTACGATGATCAGTAAACATTTCACACTTAACACCATAGAGGTAATGCTGCCATATCTTAAGAGCAAACACTACCGCTACCAACTCTAAATCATGTGTTGGATAATTTCTCTCATGCACCTTCAATTGATGCGAGGCATAAGCTATAACATTCTTATCCTGCATCAACACAACACCCAAACCAGAATGTGAAGCATCACAATAAATACTAAAATCTTTGCCTTCCACCGATAACGCTAGAATAGGTGCGGTGGTCAAGAGAGTTTTGAGCTTTTGGAAGCTCTCCTCATATTTTTCAGTCCATTCAAATGGTATCTCCTTTTTGGTCAAATTAGTCAAGTGAGTGGCAATAGAAGCAAAGTTCTTCACAAATTAACGATAATAGCTAGCGAGCCCCACAAAACTCCTAACTTCCGTCATAGAGCTAGGCCTAACCCAATTCTTAACTGTCTCAATCTTTTGAGGATCTAACATTACCCCTTCTTTTGAAACTACATGACCCAAAAATGCAACCGATTTTAACCAAAATTCACACTTAGAAAATTTAGCATATAACTTTTGCTTCCCAAGAACACCCAAAACACTACGAAGATGGTCGGCATGCTCTTTCTCACTTTTCGAATAGACCAAAATATCATCAATAAACACTATAACAAACGAATCAAGGAACGGTTTGAACACCTCATTCATCAAACTTATGAAAGTTGCAGGCGCATTGGTCAAACCAAACGACATAACCAAAAACTCATAGTGCCCATAGCGAGTTCTAAACGCCGTCTTGGGCACATCCTTAGGCCTACTTTTCAATTGATGGTAACCGTATCTTTGATCAATCTTAGAGAAAACTGATGCACCCTGCAATTGGTCAAAAAAATCATATATTCGAGGCAAGGGATACTTATTTCGAATAGTGACCCTATTTAATTGCCGATAATCTATACACATTCTCATACTACCATCTTTTTTCTTAACAAACAAAACTGGAGCACCCCATGGGGAAGCACTAGGACGAATAAATCCCTTATCAAGAAGCTCTTGGATTTGAGCCTTAAGCTCTCTTAATTCTGCCGGAGCCATGCGATATGGAGGGATAGAAACGGGATGCATACCAGGCTTTAAATCAATGCAAAAAATTATATCTCTATCCGGAGGCATACCAAGCAAATCATTAGGAAACACTTCTATAAATTTCGACACCACAAGAATAGACTCAATGGATGGAGCCTCAATCTCAACATCCCTAATATGAGCCAAATAAGCCAAATAACCTTGCCTTATCAATTTCTTTGCCCGAATGAAGGATATGATCTTAGTTCGCTTAGGCTTGTACACCCCTTCCCACTCTAATTTTTCCCTTTCTGGAATTTCTAGAGTTACAGACTTAGTATTATAATTAAGTATGACATAATAAGGGGACAACCAAGTCATGTCTAAGATTATGTCGAAGTCAGTCATATCCAAAATCACCAAATCAGTCCAAGTCTGAAAAGCCATAAACAAAATAAGACAAACACGATAGACATGGGTGACTATGATTGACTCTCTAACTGGGGTAGAAACATAGATAGGGGAATCAAGTATATCACAAATCATATCAAACTCTAAGGCAAATCGCACAGATACATAAGTATAAGTAGAACCCGGATCAAATAACACATTAGCCATCCAGCCACAGACAAGAATAGTACATGTGATCACAGCGTTAGACGCCTCTGTCTCATTCTTGCCCGAAAAGGCATAACACTGATCCTATCATCTTGATGAACCACTTCCCTGCCTGGTTGCACATTACCTCTGCCTGCATTACCATTTCTTCTACCTCCACGACTTCGCTTACCTCCTCGCCCACCTTGTGGATGCCCTTGACCATTATTACCATTTCCCGTGGGTACCACTGCTCTAGTCTGGTGCTGCGCGGACTCAAACACACGTGGGTGGGGGCAATCTCTCTTCATATGCCCAGGTTCTCCATAGTTGTAACAAGTATGATCAAAAGATGGTCTGTCGCCCGTCAAAGGCGCGACTCCCGGGTTATCTTGAAAATTATGATATGGAGTTTCCAAGTAACTACCTCTAGAGGCGGGCATAACAGACTGAATTGGCTTGGCTGCAAGCGTTGGCCTTCCGGATCCCTTGGAATAAGAACCTTGAAAGCTACTCGAGTTCTTGGCCCTTTTTGCCCATGCCTTAGCTTGACCGTCTCGTCTCACCCCCTCCACTTTCTTAACATAGTCTGTTACCTCATTAAAGCTCCTCCCTGCAAAAGTCATATGAACATATAATACTTGCAACTCAGAATTTAATCCCCTAATAAATAACCGAATTCTCTCTTCCTCAGTAGTCACCAATTGAGTAGCATATCTGGACAAAGCATGGAACTTGGCCTCATAAGCGGCCACAGATATACCACATTGTTCCAAAGACATAAGTTTATCTTTCTTATGATCCCTCAAAGTCCTAGGCACATACTTTTCTAGAAACAGAGCATAGAATTGGGTCCAAGTAAGTGGAGGTAAAGTTGAAGAACTATATTCCATATAAGCTCTTCACCACTGCTTAGCCTCACCTTGAAGTTGAAAGGACACAAACTAAACTCCATGTTGATGGACAATTCCCAACAAGCCTTTCATAGCAATCTAAGATAAACTCATACGCATCCTTATTTTCAGAACCAAGAAACACATGAGGTTTTATCTTCAGAACCTTAGTCAATATTTCATGCTCATTACCAGTCATAACAGAACCCAACAAAGGACGGAAGAAAGCATCATTACCTCCACTCCCACCCACCTTGGGCGTAGTGCTAGCAACATGAGGATTAGTAGGAGCTTGAGTTGCTTGAGCAGAAGGAAGCACTCCAGGACCAACCAACCCTTTCAAGAATGACCTGATCCGCCGAGCTAACACTGGGTCTATGGGGGAACATCGGTAGTCTCAGCTTGAACCTCTTCCTCTTGTCCCACATCTTTAATATTCTCAACATCAATATTTTCCTCTTCAATCTCTTCATGATGCGCATGAGGGTTCTCATTCACAGGAGCATTATCAACAGGAGCTCCATTCCCAGCAGGCGCTACTCTTCCACGGCCTCTACCCCTAACTCTTCCTCTACCCCTGCCTCGATCGCTACCTCTCGCTGTAGATTCCTCACCTGGAGCATTGACGGGAGTTACGGGCCTAACGTCGTTGAATCTAGTGTTAACCATCTGCGGACAGAAGAGTGAAGGAGGTTAAATAGCAATTTGAATCGCCAGATACTAATTGGAATCAAGTCATAGCACGAAAGGAGACAAGAGAAAATAGAAAGATTTCCTAAAGTTCGATAGCCTCTCGAAGAAAAAGTAAAGGTGTCCCCGTTCCGTTCCTCGAGACTCTACTAGACTCGTTTTGGTATTGTAACGACATGTTCCTGTTGTTATAGAAATGCCAACGGGGGGAAATTTGGGGCCGGAAAACCTTTTCGTAGTATTTGGATTTTCCCAACCTAGTCCAAATTTGGATGAAATCGGAGTCCTTGAGGTGTAGGGAAATCTGGTAACAATCGGGTGAATCATTTGTGATTTTGATTGCATGAGTAGTTAGATAAATCGTTAAGGAATCCGTACGACTATATGAAATTGAATTTGGGTGAGTAGAACTCCCGGAATCAATCTTAGCGTGAAGGGTATTTTCTGAGCATCGTGGGTTAAATGTGTGTTGTGAAATGGGGATTTTGGAATTCTTTAAATAGCTCACTGGTTCATGCAAGCCGCCTTAGCGGGGGGTTTTGTCTGCTCTGGCGGGGCTGCTACAGCGGGATTAAGGTCGCTGTGGCGTTTAGGACACGACTTAAGGTAGTTAATAAACCCCTAAACGACCTTATTATGCACTTTTCGACTTTTAGAGCTAAGGAATGAACCTCAGGCGACTCCTACTCGTTTTTCACCATTCTTGAGGCTAAATGTAAGCTTTTCACTCCCCGAATCCATTTTTCGATCCGTAGAACGTAATAAAATGGGTGAATATTGATGGGGGAAGGTTTTGATCTAGATTCTATAGTGGAAATAAGGCTGGGCACCGGACCGGGTTGTACCGGTACCGGTCCGGTACCGTTCCGGTACCATTCCGGTTCGTTCCGGTCCGGTAGTATTCGGGACGGAACGGGACACCGTGAACCGGTACACGGGACGGAACGGTACCACAATTTGATACTGGTGTACCGGTACCGGTACATCCTGGTTTATTCCGGTTCCGTTCCGGTCCGGTCCGGTTCCGTTCCGGTCCGGTCCGGTTCCGATTAATTATTTTTTTAATATATATATATATATATATATATATTTTAATATTTGTATATGTTGCTTCCAACATGTATTCCATTGATTATTAGTTATTAATTACTATATGGAATCAAAGAGAAAAAAAATAAAAATAAAAAATATATATATATATATAAAGCACGAGTTTCTCCCTAGTAGTGATCAGAAATTCAGAATAGCCTAAAAATTGTTGAAAACTGCCAACATCGATGTAGTTGTGGCGTGGATTTGATTGTTACACAGAACGAAGTTGACTAAAATTTGAAATTTTTCAAACTAAAATGTTCATCACGTTACCCCAGTCCCAAAATATTCATGGATTTAAATTATAGTACCGAGTACCGACAGTTTAATGATTCTTTAAATATATTAATGTAATCTACCATGCTATCCTAGGGATTATTTATATATATATATATATATACACACTTCCAAGTTCCAAGTGACCAAGTCCAAGTGACCAACGGCTAAAAACTCCTAGGGGTCAGCAAAGGCTGAAAAGCCTGCTGCCCCCTGCCCCCTGCCCCCTGGCCCCGCCCCTGCCCCTGCCCCTGCCCCTGCCCCCTGCTGACCAGTTCCATCCCCGGTCCCCACTCTCCACTAACCAATGACAAGCAGCCAACTGAGCCAAGCACTGTCCTAGCCCCCCATTTTTTCAACGGATTTATTTCCAATTCCAACGAGCAACGAGCCAACGACTATAATATTTTTCAATTCCAAGTTTCTAACACATAATCACAATTCACAAATTCTAAAAACTATATATACTCCCTCTTTTTATACTTTTAATTACAGTTTATATATTTACAGTAGTTAACAATTAAGAATCATCAATTTCTCTCAATTCTCAATCTTGCTCAAAGTTTCATACTTTCAATATTCAAGTTTCAAATTTCAATCATATTATTTTGTAATTGTGAAGATTTCAACAATCATTTGGTGAATTTTGGAGTAGGAATCTTCTTCAAACTTCAAGTTTCGACATCAATTTTTCAATTTTCGATTATAATCATTTGTTCTTTACACAAGCGTTTGGTAACTTCGTTCCACTCTCTAATCTTATATTTATTTTTTGTATTTATTATTTGTAAGTTCTTGTTATATTTTATTTTTTCTTGTTAAATTTCGTATTTCATAATTTATAATTTTTTATCATGGAGTCTTCTAAAAAAAGTGGAGGTAAAAAAGGTATTGTACACGGAGTAAAAAATATGCTTACAAAAAGTAAGAAGGGTTCTAGTTCTTCTAAATCTAATTTTCCTCTTGTTAGAATGAATACTGATGAATTTACTCATGTGAATGAAACTAGTTTTTCTCGTCCCGGTCCTATAGAAATTAATTCGGATACTCCTATAATTCCCGAAGAGGTTTATGAAAGACATTATGGTAATTATCAAGAAAATGAAGAAGTAGAAATTGATGAAGAAGATTTAGATGATACACCGACTAGTCCCGACCTTAATAGTACTGAAGTTTCACCTCAGGAGGACAATCCTTCAGTTGGAACTAGTCGTCCTCCTATTGTTCCAACTAGAGGTAAGACCAAGGTACAACGTGTTTTAAAATCACATGTGTGGAAATTTTGTTATTTGAATGAAGAAAAAACTTTTAGTATATGTAATATTTGTAAACAACATTTTAAATATACATCTGGTGGGAGTGGAGGTTCAACGGGGGGATTAAAAAAACATTTGATTAATAAGCATAGTAAAGAGTGGTTTGCATATATATCTTCTCTTAATGTTTGTGAAAATTCTAACATTGAAACATCGGTTAGAGGGTCAAATATGGTTCAAGGTGAATTAAATACTTCGAACCCAAGTGGTCCTCTTACACATCGAACCTATAATAAGGATCGTGATCGTGAAAATTTTGCTAAAATGGTTGTTGTTTGTGGTTTACCTTTTAGTTTTGGAGAACATCCGGGTTTTATTGCATATATTCATGATACATATAATCCTAGTTTTAAAGGTTTATCAAGAAGCATGGTAAAAAGAGATATTTTTGAATTTCAAGAAAAACATTGTCAATATTTGCGTGCCTATTTTGAAATAATGGATTGTAGAGTTGCTATTACCACTGATATGGGTCGTAGTCCTAATTGTTTTGATTATTTAACTGTTACTGCGCATTGGACTGATTATAATTGGAATTTACAAAAAAGAATTATTGGTTATAAAATTTGT
>JAJOOR010020920.1:0-12669 GCA_036250505.1 Solanum acaule | reverse complement strand
AGTTGCTTCATGATTTTGGTCAACCGGTTTGCTTTTGGCCAAAACTCAATGAGTAATCATCCCAATATGTACCTTGGTTACTGAGGGGCAGAAGATGAAGTTGCAACTAGGCCTGCTTTTTCTTTTGCTGTGTGGTCTTGATGAGTCGCTGTGAAGTGGGCTATTCTATGTCAGAAGATGCCTCTTTGCTGGATGTCATTGTCTTTTTTTTCCGAGTGTCTTGGTAGTAGTTCATTTTTATACAGATGAAAACGTTAGGATTATTCATTGGTGGCCTTTCTATTTGGTATAGGAGGGTTTGGGGGTTGAGGGATGGTCGTAAATGCACACAGCATTTATCATGTATTATATTTGTTTGGGTACCAGATGATGCATATACTGTCTGAATTGGGTGAATTACTGCCCTAAAAGTTTTGTAAGCCCCGGTTGTAGTTTATGTTCAGTATTTATACATCATTGGTTTATTTTTGGGTCGAAAGGTGCTTCACATTGCAAATGGTTACACAATTAGCTTCGCTGCTGATTGTAAAACATTTCATATTCCTTAGTGTATTCTTGTGGATTATCATAATTCTATTTGTTCTTTTTTCTTCATGGTTCTTTGAATGTACCATGCTGTCATTCGAGTAACTGTGAAATCTTAGTGAAGATGTAGCTGAGCAAATTTGAATATGTCATGTACAAAGTTGGACATTTTCCTTTCAACCAACTAACTACCTATAACACAAAGCGTTTTCTTTCTTTCCCAACCTATTGTTTCTAAAGCCTACCTTCTTTCGATTGGATCTTGATCCAGCCTACTACAAGGATCCTATATCTAGCAATGTAACCTATACCTGGTAAGCTGTATTTTTTTCCTTTAATATTGGTTTTTGGTTTCTCTTGTTACATGATTAAAGAGGTTATAAAACAACACATTTCTTTCTCGCAGAATGTATTGAGTCGATTAATCAGACAATAAAAAGCCAATAATATGAGGATTCATGGTTTTTTAATCAAAGTGGTCTCCATTTAAAAACTTTGTAAATTCTACAACCGCAACTCCTAAAGGTACAAACATGCAAGCACATAGTACCTACCACATTAAAAAATTGCAATAGCCACCTGGCAAAATGAAAATGTCTTGGGCAATTCAATTACGGAAATGCCCTATTGAAAATAAGGCGGGAGGGTGTCTCCTTCTCCAACAAGCTTATATTCAGAACAAGTCACATTTTAAAACCTAAAGCTTCTTCATTTCTTCAACTGCTTTGTTCAAAAAAACCTTCGATATGTCAATGGACCTCGACCCAGATGAAGTTTTTCGTGACGATGAAGATGACCCTGAAAATGAATTCTTCAAGGTAAGCCCCTTGACCTTTTTTTTTTTTTAAAAAAAAAAAAATTAGTGGTAGGGGAATGGGAAATGGGTAAACTAAACATGCAGGAAGAGATTCCTCTAAGGAATTATTATGATTTTCACTTGTTTGTTTGGGTTAAGATTGATTATTAAGCTATTTGATAGTTTTTATGCAGGAAAGAGATGCTACTAAGGAATTATTGGTGTATCTTGTGGATGCTTCACCTAAAATGTTTTCCACTACTTGCCCAGCGGTTAGTCCTTTTTAGCAGCTGCTTTTCTCATTTTGATTGATTTTGGTCATTTCCCGTTACTCCACTTCACTTTAAACTGATAAAGTTGACTTTTTTCACTGTGAATTTCTTTTAGACATTAATTTATAATCCGATTGAGCAGAGTTCAAGGTGCCGTATCATTACATAGTATTAAAGTTAGGTCCATTCATGTTTGAGCTCTCGGTCCATGCTCCAGTAGGACCTGGGCGTAAAGGGGTTGGTTGGTTAGAGTGGGTTTGGTTCCCACATTTATTGGGGAATGGAAAAGCGGTCTGCTTATATGGACTTGAGCAATCAGCCCTTCTTGAACTAACTTTTGGGGTTGCAAAGCACAGCTGTTAGGAGTTGTTTTTTCTGGAAAGGGACATCTCCTTGAGGTTGGATTTCTATTGCTTTTTGTTAAATGGAAATGTGCATTTTAAGCTGTATGGTTAACAAACTAGTTCATTTGGTAGAGATGAATGGAGAGACTTGGTGAAAGGTTATTAAGCTAATAAAGATGGAACTTTTATTGTAGAAGTCTTATAGAAACTAATTTATAATCATATAGAAATGCATTTCTTGCAAAGCACATTTTTTTTTTGAAACTTGTAATGAATATATATATTAAAGTTGCACCATAACAGGGCAAAAAGACTTTACAAAATCCCAACCAAGCTTAAGCTCCTGCTTCACAAGGATCCTATCATATCAATAAACAACTAGTGATTCAACCTCCTTAGCATAGCTTTCAAAGCACAATTGTTAAAATGGTTCATACGATATTCCTGGTGTCTTGTTGGTGTGATTTGAACTTGCAGCTGGAGCCTGGAGGAATGAAAGGCTTAATTGGGCTAACAGCAGGTTCCAAACCAATATTTGGCACCTTGTTTGTGTTACTTTCATTAAAATATTCTAGGGGATCCTAGGAGGCCTATTTTTCTTAAAAGCATCTTCCAATTTTCTTTAGCTTTTCACCTTTTGATTGTAAATGTGGAATCCTCATTTCTTCATTTTTGCAGGATGATGAAAAGACTGCAACTCATTTTCAAGTTGCCATCAATTCCATTGCACAATCTCTCAGAACTCAGATTATTAATAGGTCTTATGATGAAGTTTCTATATGCTTCTTTAACACTGTAAGCCCTTGTTCTCTAGAAGCTTCTTTGACAACCCTTTTATGATATAATATCCTTAATCGCTGCTTTTCTCTATCTACAAAATTATTTCAGAGTTATACTTACAACCCCCTCCCCAAAAAAGAAATAAAAAATATGAGGAAGAAAACAAAAAAATTAAATCCTGAACTAACCTTTGCTGGACCTTCTTTTCCACCTTGGTTGTAACTTGAGAATTCTGTGTGGATTTGTATTTTCCTTTATTCTAAAAAAATGTGGACATAGATTTTCATTTACTTGTGGGATCCAAGTCTTCCTTGTACTATATAAGTTTGATCAAATATTATTTAGGTGGGCCAGATGTATGTGCTGTTGTTATGCAGCAGACAAGGTGGGTTAAAAGCCACTTCTATTAAGGCAAATTTGTTTTTGCTAGTTCCCCCCTAATTAACACCTGTTTCGAGTTTTGTTTACTATTATTAGTATTTCCAAATTTTGATAAGGAAAAACCAAATTTGAGAATTTGTTTTTAGTGATGATTTTTTTTTTATGTTCTTTTTGTGTGATTTCAGCGGGAAAAAAAGAACTTGCAGGACCTAAGTGGCGTTTATGTATTTAATGTTCCAGAAAGAGAGGATCTGGACAGACCAACAGCTAGGCTAATTAAAGAATTTGATCGAATAGAAGGTGAATCATCATATTGGTCTCTAATTTAGTTTTTGGTGGGCGTGTAGTATTGCACCTATCTCTGTTTTGACTAGATTCAACATTGGTCCTCAAATTGCTTCATCTTAGGTCACATCATTACAATCAAAATTCGCATAATCAAAGTGACTCGTGCCAAGTTGTTGTATCATCATTTTTCGTTTTTTTTTTCCTTGTAAATATGAGCTGTTTCTCAGACTTAAGAGGAAAAACTCATCCATGAAGGTACTCTTAATTTTGCTTCATTAGCACCTTTCTTCGTTAAAGCCACACTTAAATTTCAGTTTTTGCACTTAAAACCTTAGTGCTTTCTATACTTTGCACTCTGAGGACTCTGGCTTGTTGTCAATCTGCCTAAAGGAACATAGGCTCTTGAATATATGTAGAAGCAGTCATTTTTACTGACTCTTCACAATCGTCGTACAGAGTACTTTATTAGTCCTTGTTTGACCAGCAAACTGGAAAACCCTAAAATTATGTTATTTCATACTTAATTAATAATAATGCGGAGAATTTTCTGCTATGTCAATGGACTGAGAAAGCTTCATCCTCTATACAATCAGTTAAATGTCTTGCCTCGTCAATGAATAAACTCAAGGAAAAACAGTGTGAATTTTTTTGGTTTTCTAGACTTGTGCTGCAATTACCTGTTTAATTTGTTTGCAGAAAGATTTGAAAAAGAAATAGGAAGTAAGTACGGAATTGTGCCTGGCTCTCGTGAGAATTCTCTTTACAATGCTCTTTGGGTTGCACAAGCCCTTCTCCGTAAAGGGTAAAATTTGCTCATTTCCTTTTTGTTTTCCCCTGAAATGATGTGCACCCTCTTATTTTACTAGTGTTCAAACCATTTCCAGATCTGCAAAAACTGCTGATAAACGCATTCTCTTGCTTACAAATGAAGATGATCCTTTTGGTAATCTCAAAGGTGTCATAAAAGTGGATATGATGAGGACAACGATGCAGCGTGCCAAAGTATAGTATCTATGCCACATATTTATATATTAATATTATAGTCAGTTGAAAACAAGTCCCAAAGGAAAAAGTAAATTTATGTGAAGATAGCTCTGAGTGAAATTGAGATTGTTTTGTGACTTCTTGAATGATTATTACACTACTATTCTACTTATAGCGCTAATGGTTGCAGGATGCTCAAGATCTTGGTATTACAATTGAGCTTCTTCCACTAAGCCGGCCAGATGATGAGTTCAACGTTTCCCTTTTTTATGCTGTATGACCATTATTTATTTTTGATATCCTTTGTTGCATGTTGTTGTTATCTAATTCAAGATCTTTGGCTTCAGGATTTACTTGGTCTGGAGGGTGATGACCTTGCTCAGTTCAAAGCTCTGATAGGAGAGAGGTATACTTTACAAAAGATTTCAACTGTTGAGGATTCCCCATGGATAGTTGTGAGCTATTCAAGTTTATTAGTATGCTCAGTATATGTATGGCTGTCTCGTATGATTGCACTAGTCAATTGATGAATCTCCATCTAAAATGTTAAACTACTTTCTGAAGGACTTGATATTTGTTGACACAATTTACTGTAGTGTGCTTAATAATTATTCATTAAAGGAGTCCAAAATAAGAACTTGTTACATATAGTCATGCTTTCTTTCAGTGATCGAGATGATGTAGTCATTTGTTGTGTTGATATTTCTCTAAGTGATCTAATGTTCATGAAGATTTAGTATGATGACAATATGAAATGAGCGTAAATAAAGAAGTGGTGATTCATATAGTCGAAACCAACTTGCTTGGGACTACGATTTAGTTGTTGTCCATCTAATGTGTAGTTGTTGATCTAATGTTCAAGAAGAACAAATCACCTAAGTTTTCTTTCCTACAGCTTCTTATAGTAGTGTTAGGAAGTTTCATGCTGGAAGCATGAATGGTTGCACCTATGGTCTCCATTTCTTGAAAGATACATGTAGTGAAGTACTGATTGAAATTCAGATTCTTGTATATTAATACTCAGAGTTCTCTATCTGTTTCTTAAGATGAATTTGTCCTTATGTCTAGGCATTTATACAGTGTGTGGGAGTATGCATGATTTTTTTGGGCTAAGTAACACAACATAGTCATATAATACTATTGAAGTTTCTAAAATAATTGCTATACAGACAGATTGCTGAGGGACTGGCAAAGGTATACAAGACAGACAAGATAATTGTCCAATATAATTAGGTACAGACATTATATGTCTGGTAAATGAAAATAGGAAAATATATTTTCCAATACCATGTGGTTGTTCCATTGGAGTAGCATTGAACAGACATGAATACAGTGAAAAAGAATTAGAACTTCGACAATTAGGGGGACTGAACATGCAAAGGACATAAAATTACATCAACTTGTGTATAACGCAATTAAGAAAAGCGTAATACATTTTTTTTTAAAAGGTAGCATAATACTAAAGATAGAATATAGAATCTCCAGACTATCAGCAAAGCTCCTTTACCTTCCCATTTCAGGCTTCACCGAAGGACAGATTCCATTTCTTCAATAGGTATTGCTTACTGGAAAACTTACTCAGTTATTTGAATAATAGTCTTGAACAAGGAGGATTTTTTTAAGTGGACGACAAAGGAAGGAAGATGATCCATTTTGTGCATTCAGAGAGAAATGAGGGTCCAAAAGGGTGATATGAATGTTCACAAATTTACTTGTTAGTTTTATTTATTTATTTATTTATTTGTTTTCTTGATTGATGACATGAATACTCGAATGTAGAAAACCAAATAACATGAAGGTGAGATGACCAGATTCAGTAATTGGGTTGAATGCAATTTGTGCAGACATTCAAAATCTGGTGTATGTGCTTTGTATGCTGTTAAACAGCTCAAGCTTGTACATGTCCTTTATTTATCTAGGAATCTGATTGGTGGTGTGTTTTGTGCCTATGTTACTAAATTATGCATTTTTATAACTTCCTGCATTTCCAAAATTTATGGTTTTATTCTTTATGATCAAGATGACTAGATAATAAATGTCAGTTTGCAAGGTGTTAAGGTGTTGAATGCACTTTGAGCCTGTTAGATTTGTTATTCTATTAGAGCCTAAATTTACTCAAAATGTATTGGTCCCTGTTTTCATGCGTTCCTTTCCTATGTTTGCTATATCAGGTTTGAAGATCTGAACGACCAGCTAAGGAAACGAATGTTTAAGAAGCGCAGAGTTCGAAGACTTAGATTTGCGATTTTTAATGGATTATCTATCGAACTTAACACCTATGCTTTGATCCGTCCAACTAATCCAGGTCTGCCTTTGTTGTCCTATCTTTTATTAGGTAATGATTACTGTGAGGCGACTATAAGTAAACGCTATACCCTTATTATTTTTCTGTAGGGACAATTACTTGGCTTGATTCGATGACTAATCTTCCTTTGAAGGTACTTTTTAGCTTCATTTCATGCTTTGTTTTTAACCTTGTTTCTTTTGTTCTTTGGAAGTTCCCTATCAATTTTGTTGAGTTTATGTGTGTCTCCTGTTTAGTGGGAGGGGGATTAAGAGAATTATTGTTCATAACTAACTTTTGCACTTCTTGGGGTTTTGATTTTTATTAGTTCTGATTGTAATGGATTTGCAGCAATCTTTTGACTATTCGTTGAGGGTTCAGTGTTGTTTTTTTTCTTACGGTCATTTCGTCCAAAGAAAAATTTCATTTGACCATCTATCTTTCAATATATTTGTCAGCCTTTAGATGGGTGATTGCAGTTTGTAGCTACACATTTTTGTGGAAGAGCCAGTATAAGTTTTTCATTTCACTTCTCTGTACATCCCAATTATACAACAATTTTTTTGGTTTTCCTTGCCGACCAATCATGTGAAGACACTCTTAGGTCAATGAATATCCTATGGAGATCTTGCCAATGAATCCGTAGCAAAACAAACAGGGAACCTTGTAAGAAAATTATCATGATATTTATCGAAAATGCTGATATTTACCAAACAAGTCCTTCTAAAGCATTTTAGGCGCTCCTAACTAGGTATTTCTAATACTATAAGTTTTCTTAGTTCACATTCTATCTTGAAAAAATAATACATAGAATCCCGTTATATGTTATTTATGTGACTTATGTGATTATAGGGGAATTAAACAGTGTTACCATTGTAATGCATTTCTAGTAATGCAAAGTTTTATACCACAAACTAAATATTTTTTTATTTTTTTTGAGAAAGGTAACATTTACTTCTATATATCTACATGTATACTACATTGAAGTGTAGTCCCCCCCCAAAAAGTTCTACTTACATCATTCTTAAGATCTTCTAGTTACAGCCAATCAATAACATTAAACATCTTCAATAACTCCTATCACTACTTGCTTACACCAAAATAGTACAGCCCTAGACAGTTTGTCTTTATCTTTTGAATATTGTTCTGTTTTCCTTCAAAACATCTTTGATTCCTTTCCTTCCAAATTGTCCACCAAATGCAAGCTAGGACAATCCTCCATCTCCTCTTTTTTTTTTTTTTTTTTTTCTGCATTTCCATCCCTGTTCCAGCATTGTAGGCCTTCTATAATTCTCCCAGGCTTTGTCCACTTGATCTTCCTCTTGTGGATGAACATCTGCCATGTCCATTTGCAGTGTAAAAAGTGAAGGTTGACCATCTCCACCTGTTTTCACATAGATAGCATCTAGAACATAGATTGTATTTCCTCTTGTTCAAGTTCTCATGTGTCAAGACTGCCTCCTTTGTCAAGAGCCATGTGAAGTAATTCACCTTGTTGGGAATTTCTGTTCTCCTGATCATCCTCCAGGGCCATCCTGTTTGCTGCACCTCAGTAGAATCGAGTTCTCTGTATGCTGATTTTACAGTGCATTCTTCCCCCTCTCCCCCCCTTCCATAATAGTCTATCTTCCTCTCCTGTCAGATTGGTAGCCATATGCATTGTGTGATGAAATCTTGTCCACCCTTGTCCTGTCCATAATTCTGCCATTGTTGCTTCTTGTGCTTGGTTCAGGCTATGTAGTACAGGGAAAGCATGTTTGAGTGTCTCCTGTCCACATCAAATGTCATTCCAGAAAGCTACTTTTTCTCCATTGCCCACCTTACAATTTGTTCTCTCCCTGACTTGTTGCCATAGGTTCCTGATAGATCTCCATACACTACAATTGTAAGGGTTGGTCACCACCTCTGTCATCCATTTGTCCTCCATGCCATATTTTTCTAGCATTACTTCCTTCCATAGATATACTTCTGGTGAGACAAATTTCCACAGCCAATTCATCATCAAGCTCTTGTTTTGGGTACTCAGCTTTCTAATCTAAATGTTGTGTTTTATACTGTTTACTACACCGAAATTACTATTTTTTATACGGGAAACCAAACTCGTAGAGCTGATGGAGTTCATTGGAGAAGTTATTACTCTCTATTTCAGATTAGTGATGGATGGATGTGTCTACTAGGTGTGTTAGATCTAGGACACAAGATTTACTAAATGAGAAGTATTATAGTTGAAATTGAAAAAAGTTTGTGAAAGTTAAAGTTGTGTTCGAGAATGAATGGAGAAGTATATTGTGGTAGTTGAAGATTTGAGATTGGAAACCTGTGTTTCACTTGAAATACACCTTTAAACCAATACCTCAATCTTTCACCTAGTGTTCAAATGCTTGTATATTTATGGCCAACCTAGTTTTTGCAAATACTGATGTGCCGTGTTTGTAAATATTGAAATAATATTATGACAAACCGGCCCTTAGTTTTAGAATAAAATAGTTTCAGCCTAGAGCGGGTTGGACATAGAGGATTATTATAGCTGGCCCCAATGAGTTTGAGATTGAGGAGGAGTTGATTGGTTTGGTTTTTATGTAGGTTCAAGTCTAAGCATTTAAATTTGTATAATGTTTGCATAGTAGAAGATAAGAAGTAAAAACAGTTGGGGGCTGTAGGTGAGAGAGGGTATGCTGGGGCACATTTATGTATAACATAGTTGAAATTGGATAGACTGTTATACGTAATGGGATTAAATTCGGGGTGGGCTGTATGTTGGGAAGGTGTTACAGGTGGTTGTGGAGCTACATAATGTCCCATATAGGATATTTTTTCCCAATAAAAAGAAGACTCAACTTCGTATAAGGAATTTCTAAAGGTCTGAGCTGTTCTGTCCATTGCCTTAAATTGTTTTGTTGGACGCTCAGATTCAACACATATTTCATGCATGCAGCGACGATAATTTTTTGCCATGTCATATTAATATTTGATAAGTTATTGAGGAATTTTGTGTCAGCTTGTTTCTGAATCCCACTTACTAGGGTAAGTCACCATTTCCAAGTTGTCACTTATCATTGAAGTTGGTAGAAAAGTTAATGAAATGTCAGTTCTGGTTTGTGTTGGGATTTGGTATAAAGCAAGTCTTTAACCTCTTCTGTGTTCTTCCTTGTTTACAGGCTGAGAGATCCTTCATATGTGCTGATACTGCTGCTATAATTCAGGAGCCTCCAAAACGCTTTCAGTCTTACAAAAAGTCGGTATCTGTTTCTTAAAAGAATGACTCCTTTTTCTTCTACTCTGAATCTAGGCTTCTCTCTTCAATTATCCTTATTTTAGATAAATGTGTGTGGGTGGCATTTTTCATGTTTCTTCCAAATCTTCTTATTGTGTGTATATATATACATTTTTTTTATTTTTTTTTATTTTGTAGTAGATATTAGATGAAATTAGTCGAGGTGCACACAATCTGACCAGATACCACCATCATAAAAAGAATGTGCCATATTTCAGAACCCAAAAAATTGTAAGAGACCTTCCCTATTTCACGTTGCTCAACCTCCTATATCCTATATAGAGAGTGTTCTCGTATCTTGTCAACAATCAATTTCAGTAAAACCTTTTCACTTCCAACGGGTAGAGTGAATTATTTTTTTTTTCTTTGAAAACACTTCAAAATGTAACCACTAACGATAGCTCGTACTACCAGAAGATAGTAAAAAAGACAAAATCAAAGGTAGCACAATCTCCTTGCAGATTATCCAAAGAGAAGTCAAAACATTACCAAGCCTCTCCACAAACTATATTAGTATTCAGCCCCTAACAGTGCTCTCTTGTTGCATTTTTTCCAAAATTTTCTGATTAATTTAAGAGAGTATGGATACATTGGGACTTGGAACAGGGTGTTAAATCCTCACCATTTATGTATTGAAAAAGATTATGTAGTGAACTTGGGTATCCTAGAAAAAAAGATTATGTAGTGAACTTGGGTATCCTAGAAAAAATTCAAATTTGAGTTTCCTTGATCTGCTAAATTTTGCTTCACTTAATTACCAAATGACAAACCCAACTCGACTCTGGTAGACTTATTCAGTCATTCACTGATGTCTTGTCCCTTTTTGTTTCAGTGAGAATGTCATGTTTTCTGTGGATGAGCTTTCAGAAGTCAAAAGAGTTTCAACTGGACATCTTCGTCTGCTGGGCTTCAAGCCATTGAGCTGCTTAAAGGACTATCATAACCTGAAGCCAGCAACTTTTGTCTTTCCCAGTGATGAGGTGTTCTTTTCAATAATCCACCTTCATTTTTCTTCTTTTGATTCAGTATATGGTAATAGTTAAAGGTTATTCACAGTCATCAGGCGTCTTCATTCTCAACAAGCTAAGCTGGTTAATATTAGTCCAACTGCTACTAGTTAAATTTTTTTATTTAAAACACTTTAAAATATGGTAGTTTTTGTCAATTTATATTGCTGACAGATGGGATATTGGATTGGATCATTTCACCTTTTAAAACTACATCTAGAAACGAGTCTGATGAGTCAACTTGATTTGTGCTTTATTTCTACATTTTTATATCTATCTTCATGTCCTTATGGCATAGTTAATCAAATTTAGCTTTAACAGCTTGGACTATGCAGTACCAATGATTTCTTACCATACAACTTTACCACTTTGAATCCATCAATTGGGAATACTTTTCACCATCTCTTATAATATGTCATTTCCATGATTATCAATTCTATTGCTTCTCCTTGGTCCTTGCAGGAAGTGGTTGGAAGCACTTGTCTTTTTGTTGCTCTCCACAGATCAATGTTGCGGCTTAAGCGGTTAGTATGCCTGAAAATTTTGTTAATTTAATTAGCAAACAGGGTTAAGTTAATAGTAGGGAGTGATAAGTCCAGTTTTGCATGTTTTGACCTGTTATCTCTATTTAGAAGTGGCTGGATGCTCTTTTTCTTAGGTAAAAGTCCATCCATTCTACATTCAACTGGGTTTTCATTTTCATTTTGGTCACTGTTCATACTGTTTTGTCTATTTAAATACGAAAAATGTGTCTCTAGCCAGCCTTTTGTCTAAAGTAATTCATGCAACTGTTTTGTTGTCTTTCTCTCCTTCTCATTTCACCTTTTCTTAGGTAGTTTGAACTACTCTTCAGCATCCCACTGTGCTAAATCTTGTTTGAAGTTGTATATAAACAGTCTGCAGTAGTGCTAGTTTGCTTTGATCTCAACCATTACAGAAGTGGCACATGCTGCTGACTTATGGGCATTTTTCTGCTTGCCTTCTCGCATTAAGATTAGTTTGCAAATGTGTATTTTTGCTCGACTGTAGAAATAAGTTCATGATCTTTCTGTTGCTGTGCTTGCTGAATGTGTTGCTGTTTTGTGTTTGACTTTAAACTATCATCGCAGTTTTGCAGTTGCTTTCTATGGGAATTCAAGTCATCCTCAATTGGTTGCTCTTGTTGCACAAGTAAGACATTGTTTTTCCCCTCCAAATCCTTTTGGATTATATGTAGACTAAATATGCCTATTTATGCACCTGTGATTGGTGGGATCAGTGATTGCCATCACCTCTGACATGCACTGAAGGATGTGTTGAGTGTGATAGTGAGACAACAATCCAAGTATATAATTTGATTCAATCACTAAGAATAGTCTTAACGACTTTATTTGTCCGTGAAATTCAAAAGAGATCTACTAAGAAGTATTAAGTCGGACATTCCTAATCCTTGTGTGATCATAATTTCAGGATTCCAAGAATTAAAAGAACTTCCATTACTTTCTTGTGTGTTTCGCTAATTTTCATGAGAGTTTCTTCTCTCTTTTTTAAAAAAAATAAAAATAAAATTCTCTTTTCAAATGGTATTGGAGCCTCTACGATTTTGATAGGGACTTAAGTAGCTTATGCCTACTCGCTCCTCATGCGAGGTGAAAGTTTTCCCTTTTTCTTTTCAGAGTTCAATATTCTCACCTCTGTCGTGATCACTTTTTGCAAGACCATGCCTTTTTTTTTTTTGGAGGGGGGGGGGGGGGG